>MNPL01001130.1:43002-60699 GCA_002081605.1 Tropilaelaps mercedesae | reverse complement strand
ATATATATATATATATATATATATATATATATATAGGGAGAGTAATAAAATAAAACACGTTGTAAATCCGAGTGGCTTTAAATTCCTCGTACCCTTACACGCATCGCGGTGGAGCCTTGCTATCGTTAACATCGAGAATTAGACGGTTGAAGACATTGAATGAAACCGTGGAACCTTTAAAAAGCCTGGAAAGGGGAATTTCATACTAGTTCGGTATAGTGACGGACAGTTTTGACTCGGTACGAATTTACAGCTTGATTTTGTGCTTATCGAAAGCCAAATTTGTGTTAAACTTAAAAAAACTCGGGAGCCTTGAGTCACTCGCTTCAAGGTACTGCAGCAATATTAGATCGAAAACCTAAGCGCCACTAGGAACCATTTTACACTTGTCGTCGCTGTTGTTGCCATCAATAGCTTCCTTATTTAATGGTGGAAACTTTTTTTTGGGTCTTTATCCCTTGGCCCATGCTGTGGCAGAGGTCGAATGACGGCGAGGAATAGGAAACAAACCAGTGTTTTCGTAAGTTGTCGATGTAGGTAGAGTCAACAAGACGAACCGTCATTGGTAACTCTGCTGTGCGCTTCCTGGCCTCCTGTACTCCCACGCCTTTGTTTTCTGAGCTTTATCCCTCTACCCAGCGGCCAAGGAAGACATTCACCGAAACAAAACACTAAAACAATCTTATGTGCTTCACTGCCATGCACACTCGTATATCCCTGCCGGTCTGTATAATCAAATTATCGTTGCACAGCTCTACATCATCTTCAGGAAGTTAACGGCATACGTCGATACAGCTGACAGTTACCTTAGGACACACTTCTGTTTCCCATCTACGCGTGTCATAGGAATAGAAAAAGAGGCAAACAGCTACGACGGTAGAGTTGAGGACGGCTTCAACATCTTGTTTGATAAAGCAACACGCATATACAAAAGCTAATAATAAAAAGTTCTATTAGGTATGATAGTTACTAGACATGATGTCAAGGTACGGGTTAGGTCTAAATTATATTTTCGTCTAACGTTAGGCGCCGTTATAGGATGAAAAAACTGTACAGTGGCTAATATTATCGATACTATTATTATTATTATTTAATGACGGACATCTTTTGTTGAAAGTAAATTGAGTCGGTTTTTGGCCTTGGATTGAGACAAAAGCTCTCGACTGCCGATGATATTAATGGTAGGAAAGAAGAAAAAAGAAATAATATAGATTTCGCTTACACAACTAGAGATGTCTGTTTCTTCCATATTTTTAATTTTTTGCCACAGTCCAGTGAGAAAGAGTGCGAGAGAGCTTTTTAAGATGTAAAGGAGAACGAAAAATTTTACTCGACTGCAATTTTCATCTCTAACACGACAGTAACACCAGACAATAAATGTTGCTCTCTGTGCAGGAAAATTTGCACGTAATCGATCATGGAAAGGATTTGCTTGACCATGATATTAGTGTCTAACAGGGCGTTAACATCGCCGAGTCCAGTTAAGAATATTTCCGAATGTTTGAAATCAACTTTACGTCCGCTTCAACTATTTTTTTGCATGACAGATTCGTAGAAATTGGTTCCTCGGATGAATTATCTTTGTGAGAATAGATATAGAATAGGCATTGCAACATGTGGAACTGCTGGGCACGTTGTGAGCCAATCCTGCCCCTGGAAATGCCATTGATATAATGGACTGCTAGTGGATACAATGCGTCAAGGTCGGAAAAGCAATGTTGGCATCATATTTACCACTTAAGCTTGGAAAAGGTCAAACTTTAGGTGAAACGTTCCATAATCGTGCAGCCTAACCGCCGTTTGCGCATCCTAAGGTAAAAAAAAGTAAAACATGGTACGTCGTATTGAGCTTTGTCGTTACAAAATGTGGTTCAGAAAACTTCAGACGGTCCCGATTTACTAATATTATGAATAAAAATGCCAGAAATTTACTATGGTCTGTTACAAATGTGGTAAGTGTGAAAACCCCGTGTTTTTCTCACCCCGAGGTTCGGCAATCGATAGGACATTACTTTGACATAATTAAGCGCCTAAAACTTTCATTTTAGGAGCTTAGAAATGTTTCCTGTTATTCGCTGTTTGATAGCACTCCGATGGTAAGGAAAACGACAAGGGAATGACGTACAACGATTATGCTGCATTTACATTTGATGCTTAAGAACTGCACTCTTAGCCTAAGCTCCAACATCCAGATACCATTGTAGTGTACCTGCTAGGCTAAAAAGGTGAAATAAGGAAGCCTGCTGTGCTTTTTGGTTTATGTCTGGTCCAATCTCAAGCTGTGCTTAATTGTAAACAATTAATTAAAATGTATGTTTGAACTAGAACAAGCCTATAAAGAAATTAAACTGTCGCGCGAAAAGATGGTCAGCTTTCTCTCTCTTTCTCTCTCTCCTGGAGCGCTTTCTGTCTTGTATAGTGTGTCATCTCTGGCCTGCATGACAACGCCCTCTATTCCAGTCGTTTGCAAATTGCTGTTGCCATCAGTGGCAGAAGATACCCCCTCCCCACTAGTCAGCCATTATTATCCGGAAGAAACTCTCATCTCAGTTTGTGGGGTGAGATTGTGTGAGGACGAGAAGCGTCAAACCCTTTAACAGGAGCAGTGCTACCAAGCGGGCCTCCCAGCTTACCCTACCATCAGCGCCATCCGCCTGCCGCCTCCAGCTAAGCGTAATCGTTACGGCTCTAGCAGCAGCGACAAAACGGAAGATCCGAAGGGCGTCTCTCAATGACTCTATACCATAACAGTGTCGTTCACGGAATTCGGTGTAAGTCATCATTGAGAAAGCACTGTGTTCCCAGTATAAACTCCACACGTGCTGGACGGTGAGCAAAACCGGACGGATGCTGACATTCCGATTTTCTTTAGACGAATATACGTACATTGATGTCGTTTCTTGGAATTAGTTCTTGGAATTCGGTCGTCTACAACGTATTCAGCTAGAACTGGTAAAATATATCAATTTTTAATTTCAAAACATCGCACTATCTTTCGTAGGCGTTCAGTAACGATGCATCACCCATTAAATTGCTTTGGCTCTATATTACTGTTGAAAAGTGTTAGCAAGGTGCAGGAATTTGCAGATATACTTGGAGTGTAAGAGATAACAGTAGTAGATCCAAAACCCGAACTCGACCGAGATATGGTCACCAAGCAGTTTCGACAATTCCCCTGCGTGATATCGGATTGCACTGAGCAAGCAGTGTCGTATTGTCCATGACGATACGATTGCCGTTGTTGGTCCTAAACAGATGAATCTTTCCTCCTTTTACGCGCCGATTAAATTGGTAAAGCGCCGCAGACCTTGTAATTACAAACTGCGCACACACAGAAATCGTCGTAAGCTTATCTGTCGAACATTCCAGTTTTAGCTGTTACACCGGAAGCAGCCGGTTGTTTTTTTAAGTGAATTCAAAGCATGGTTTTCTTTCAGATGGTTTTTTCTCTATCAAGAGGAGACGTATCCATAACGACTCACAAGAATGGGTGTGATGTCATTTTTTCAACAGGCTTTACAACGCGCAGTCTGACTATTCGAAAATATCACATTTGGGTACGGTTCAAACCATACCCTTGGGTGATCATACAGTTGGCGAATGACAGGCTGGCTGGTGGGCGACATTCACCGACATTCGCGAATCAATAGTAGGCGAACGGCGTCGATAACACAGGGAAGGTGAAATGCCCCATGTCTAAACTGTGGCTTGGAAAAGAACAAATCCTCAATGACTAGTTTTTATCCATTGGTCCAACTTCGTTTGTCCAGTATCAACAACCGCCTCAAGGATAGAAGCAATATGTTTGTTCGTATCCTTAAATGGACTGTTAGTCCCCGCGCGTTTCGAATCACCAGTTTCGTCATGAAACACAAGTCCAACATAGACCTATTGAATACCAGTGATTAAGTTTTTCCACGGTTGTTAGCAGCAGACAGTAATATTTCAATTATATGTTTTCGTAACTCTGTGCGCATCGTAACACAACGGTGAAAATGTGCGAAGCATGCTGGACATAACGCTACACTTATCTGAGTTATAAAAAGTGGTCACAGTGGCTGTTTTGTCTGGAGTGCGTAGCAAATCTGCTTGTTGGATGAGATCCACAGTTTTACGTTTACTCGCTGTACTCTACCGTCGGTAGCAACGCTAGAATTTAATTAGTTTCGCCCTCTTGTTTCGTAACCGCCATAGAAGGGCCACAAACGCACCGACGCAGACATACACACATACATGTAGGCACCTACGCTTCTTATAGGCGCTGCTAGGCAAGCAGATGCCCTACACTGCGTACCAGGCTGCCCGACAAACATCGCTGTGCCTAGTGAAAGCTAACTTGAGCTCGTTATCATGCGCCCACGAAAACATGAGGCGCGAACTACCGCCCTAGCAAAAAGTCGCCTCACTCATGAAGCTGGCAACACTCGACATAAGCCGAGCGCCAGTTTACGGCCTAATGGTCTGTCTACGGAGAATGGCTTGGCTGCATCGATACGCTGGACAGTGGAGTGGCATTTCTTACGCACGACATCGGCGTTGCTTTACCATAACGACGATCGCTACACAAGAGACGAATAAGCGGATTACGCACGGGACACTCACGTAACGCTAACCCCCTTGCGTGCAAGCAGATACTGATAATTAAGTCTAACAATTTGAGCACGGCGGATACTCGTTGAAGAGGCTCTAAATACTCTGTAGGCACTGGGCGACGGCTCTCAGAGCGGTTAACCTGAACACACTCTGGAATGTCAGCATTTCTGTCAGATTGTGAAATGAATAGTGGGTTGGACCATCTGGGTCAGGTCGGACTGTTCAACGCCTTCCAATATAATGCGCTGTTTCTGGCAAGAAGTCAAATCTCAGCCTAGCAGCCGATTCCCTAGTCTCA
This sequence comes from Tropilaelaps mercedesae, assembly GCA_002081605.1. NCBI lineage: Eukaryota > Metazoa > Arthropoda > Arachnida > Mesostigmata > Laelapidae > Tropilaelaps > Tropilaelaps mercedesae. The sequence continues at coordinate 55,808 of MNPL01001130.1, read as the reverse complement.
TCAAAGTTTGTCTGATGAGACCCAAGGGATAGAAGATAAAGAGGGCCTCAAAGACGTCACTCGTTCCACCTTCGGCTTTAATAGTGAACAGATGCCCTCAGTACGGGTGGGTGAACCAAATCGAGTCTCAGCTCACTGCAGGTCGTGGCCAGCAGAATATTCGGGGCGTCGTTTTATTTCCTTTAGGGGATAAAGTAAGGGCTTACGCCACATTTGAGCTCAATCTGCTAGCCAATTAGAATGGTTAGATAAGGATTTATGCTCTGCTGTGGGGTTCGGTTTGTTGTGTCGGGACATTTACCAGTGATAATTACAGCGAGCTGTCAGTCCGCTGCTGTGTGAACGAAGTCGTGCAAAGCTTGCCACAGCTAAATGAGTAAAGAACGAATCACTCTATCAATGCCAAACAGGTAGAACATCTCTTTCTAGCTGTGGTTCTCTCTAAGGCCCTTTTCGTTCCGCCTCGCCTATGACCACAAACGGCAGCGTTTCGCAAGATCCATCTGCTCTTGTTCTTCCTCAGTCCGTACGGATTGACTCCGCTCCTCCTTTGCTCTTCCTTACTCCCCGGTGCACACCACAAATGGAAGTAGTTTTTCGGCCCACTAAACGCAACAAGTTCTGCCGAAATTAGACCTCGTCGGAGGAGGAGGTTAGTCCAGGTCACTACATCTTCTCCTCGGACGGCTTTCTCGCTTTTCCTTGTCGATTTGTCCTCTTCAATTGATTCTGACGAACCGCCGCAAATCATCGCCAGCATCACTGCTGTGAAAGAATTTATAAAGAAGAGCTGGTGGTTAAATTCGGAGGTCGGGTTTCTCTTTATCTCGATCTCAGATGGTTGCAAAAGCATTTAATGAGGAGCTCGATGGTAGGTCATAGAAGTTAATAAATCCACAGCCCTACATTTAAATATTCGTTCTCCATTTGCCTTTTTCAAAGGTGATCGGTCAACGAGAGTTAAGGACCAATAAAATATTTCGTTTGCCATGGTTTTTCGGTTTCCTAAGACGGCGTAGAGCTAATCGATGTAGTTCCTTAATTTTGACATTAACGTGTCGACGTGGAAACGATTTAATTCTGGCTAGTTGATTTAACGTTACATTACGATACGACTAGACATTCTGCGTGCCTTACAGTGCAACCGTACAATTTTAGAAAATATTGCTCTGCAAAAGTTTAATATTTGCCAAGAATGTATCATATTCACGTTGAACTATTTTAAACAATTTTGAGGAATTAAGCGTAAATACCGCATATAGGTTTAAGATTATAAAATGGTAATGTGTAGATAGCATAGGAAATGTGCTTACATAAATTGTTATTTATGCTGAAAGTGCGCTGTGTAATGGCTATAAAATGTCACGTTCTGAAATGTATCTGTCTTTTCACTTTTGACTGAAGGGATCCTTTCACTAGGACTTAAGGCTAGGGCCAATATTGTTTGGCCGTTTTTCTGGAGTTATGCAAGCCGATTGATTATGTGAGTCCTGATAAACTCCGCATTAGACTACAAGCTGACAAGGTGTCTCACTGGTCTATGGGCTTTCGAGTACTCGTTTATGGTCGATAAAGATAACGCGTTGATATGAATGGTTCACTTTCTACACCTAAATTCTTCTCGTGACCCACAAAATGACGTATTACCTGCCCCGTTTTTCAGTTCTTATCAATGACATTTCTTGCCCTGAATATTAGTGTAAATGCTACTATACTCAAGTCATACGATAATAAGAATCAGTGGCTATAACGTTAATTATGTATTATGTAAAATAAATGGAAATCTGTTCATCAACACTTTTATGCCATGCATTTAATGCCTACTCGCCTGTTTATGAATTAAGCTCACATACGGCCACAGAGAGTGATGTACAATATGTTAATGACAGAGTCATCAGAATGAGTTCTAGTAAGATTATATTTGCTGCGAAAGTATGCAGGAGACAATGCCTTCTTTTGTGCCATAGATACTTGTAAAAAATTTCCTATATGATTCGGCCTGCGCAAAGCAGCTCTTAAACGTATATTCAGAATTCCACCAATGAAAGCAACCACTTTTCTCTGTAAAACTTAAATATTTTCTCTCCGTACTGAATGTATATTTTGGATATTTCTATACAAAATATTACAAAGTGTTAATCGAAGTGTATGTTGACTATTTAAATACAAAATCGAAACTCCTCAGGTTTCCCAACTTCTTATCTATTAGTTGGCCCTACAGTAAATATGTTAATGGTAATACATTTGCTTTTATCTCACTTGCCAGTGATTAACTTGGGCAATACAAAACGTTGTAGGTTTGTTGCAAAATGGGCCTCTTTTCTTAATTCGGTCGGAGCATTTGTGTTTCATCGAACCTTTCACAATGCCTTTTTGACACACCGGTTGAGTGACCTTGGTGACTTCTTAGGCTATGGATGTAAAGTATGGATAGTAAATATAGATAGCCTATGTATGGATAGGCTAAAGATGGTAAAATGAATGTTTCATTTTTACCCTTACTTGTACGTTACAATCTTTTATGCCCTCTCTAAGCCTAGACTTGCTAATAGCAACCTAACTTTCAGACTTGTCATTGAATTTTTTTATCTAAATTTCTCTAAATATTATGTAGATTCACATACAACGGACCGTAAGGCAGGCCTATGGAGCCTACTTATGTTATTTAAAACACCTCGATAGTAAATAAATGGTACCAGAAATAATGATGGCGCTACCATCCCTAAATGTCGGCTTAAGCTGCCAGTCATTGTAGGATTTTTCACATACCGTAATCGTCTTTCAATATATATATATACATATTTCAAACATAATTCTACATATCTTCTTCGTTACATATCTTTTTGTGAGAAATTTTCCAAACGTATGAGCCAGAACATATAGCTCCTATTTTAAGGCTTGTTCCTATATCATGTACTTATTACCTTCTCCATTTGACGGCATAAATAAAATCAGTAAGCTGTACCCTTTTTATCTATTCAAAATCTGCTCACGGTCTGTCATCGCCTAATTTCAAGTGATATCTGATAAGTAACTGCATAGCGTATACTTACGTACAATTTGAACGTATCCGTTTCGGAAACGCATCTACGCCGAAAAAAAGCAGAATACGCCGACTGTACCCCATATACATCCAATCATCACGAAACATTTTCTTTTGCCCTGGCTCTTCGCTACGTCCTCTTTTCACTCTCTTCCCTTCTGCTTCTTTCTATCCACTCCCTCTTGCGTCCTGTCTTCTTCTCTTTCACCCCTTCCCCTCTCTCCTTCAACCTCCGGATCTCCCGGCCTCACAGCTCCGCTGGATGTGCAGGAACATCGAATTCTCCAAAGTTGGACTAGAGCTGAGTCGTACCATTCAGTGTGCGGCTGAGCAGCGATCAAAGACGCAGCTTTTCGATCACGTACCCCGTTGCCCCAGCGGCGTTCGGCAACGAAGTAGTTCGTCTGCCGTAGAGACACGTAGCCGTCTCGTCCAAGCGCTAGCCGCATCCTGATCGTTGACTCCTTGCGAGTATTGCACTACGAGCGCCACATCCTCGCCCGTTCAAGTTCCCTATCACGTTCTCCTGCGGCTCTAGATGTGCCATCCAATTTCAGTTGCCATTGGTTGCTTCATCCAAGTCCCCTTCTGGCGGTACAGCTCCTGAAAGTGGCCAGGCTACGGCGTCAGCATCAAATTGTCGAACAACTCGAGAACAACGCTTAGGGACGCCTGAATGTGGGGTGGATTCAATCAGGATTAGCTGATTCGCCGAACATGATGCAAGCCATTTGTGGATCTCGGGAAAAAGGGTTACCTTGGTCGAAAGCTCTAAGCCGAAATAGTGCTGTGGCCCCAAGTTAGTTTAAGGTTGAGGGAGATCCAAAAAAGAGTTGAATGACAGGCACGTAGTCGCAACAGCTCTAGAGCACTCAGAAATGTGAGATCGTCTAGTTTGAAAAAAATTTTGCCTCAAACAAATGAAGACTTTAGTTAAAACATAGACAAGAACTAGATGATTGCTCATAGGTTAAGAATACGAGGTGGTTCATTTGAAGCATAGAAAACCCCTTGATTGGTTAGTTGAGTTCAATAGACGTTTTACTTAAGTCAAACGGTAGCATTTATACCTGCATTATATATATTGCATTTATATATCACAATGTTTCTCTAGTAATATTGCTAGTATTGCTGTTTCTATTATATTGAGCAGTCTTACCAAATAGGCACTTTCATTACGGCATCAGTACTGTGATTAAATTATATACCGAAAAGAGCATAAATATATATATATATATATGGGGAGCATGACAGGTAAAAACACTACTGATTACAGATATTTACCGTACAAAACGTACCGTGGTCTGTACAAGAGATTGATCATTTTATTCACACTAGAGTTTATTTCGCACTTGCAAAATGTATTTCTTGCTGTGGCTTTTCAAGAAAGCGCTCATAGAGCTATACTGACTGTAGCACGTTGGCCCATGATTGTTTGCTGGGGACGCCTGAGCGATTCCCACAATATACCATTTACTAAAGTCATGATGGGTTCTTTTGTGAGTTTGTTTGATACGGAGTCATTGATCATATTGTAGTTGTCTAAGTTTCAATTTAAAAATGCGGAAAATCTAGATTTACGCCAATCCTGATATCTAAATACCTTACAGACAGTATCGGATAGCAACTATCCAAGGTTGGTTGCATAGACCGGTTCTATTTACTAATTTTGTTTAGTATGCTCGGTAATCAGAAGAAAGCATCGATCTTGTATACATTTGTTCAGTGCCGAGAGTCCCTCCTGTAGTAGAGTAATCAGATTAGTCTCCGAGTTATGCTGCCGCTGCGAAATAGAGTCAGAGAAGCGCCTGTGGTCTTTTCTTGACTATTTTCGAAAAGGTTTGCCGACACATGGGCTCAAGTTTCAAGTTTTTTCCAATGTTCCCTAAATATCTAGAAATTTTGTGCTTAAAACAAGCTCATAATGTTCAATTTCGCTGTAACATACTTTCGTTAGATATAGTCTAGATTGTACCCAGTGACTCGTTAAAAAATTGGTTCTTGTAAGATATACAGGTTAGAACAAGTTGGCGAGTAAGGAATCCACTTCAGCGCATAGTCTCTTCGCAAAAAAATTGAAATAGATCATACTTATCTCTATGTTTTTCCTAGCGGATGCTTTAAGTGGACAACGCTAATTTAAATTCATATTGAATCTCTAAAAGAAAATACATGACTACCCGCCCCTTCTCCGATCACTTATGCCGGTAAAGTACAACTGATGTTTGTCGGCTTGATGCGCTGTAGATCGATAAGCATCCGTATTTACACTTACTAAGATTATTCATAATATACAAACAAGTCGCGTTTATTTTTTCCCAGTAATAAGCCAAGTAGAGATGAATTGATACTTTTACAGCTAAACTAACTCGTCTTCTGAAAACAACTAATCGAAATTTAATAGGCCTGCTTTTTCACTGGGCAGTGAAATCCCGATCAGCCCGGTATTAGCGGTGCTTCATATGTATTGCAAGCTAGAAAAATGGTTCGAAAGAATAGCTGCGGTTTTTTGAACTTGACTCTTCAACTGCCTTCACTGCTAGCCTTACCTTGCGCACCCTCTGTTGTCTTCATTTAACAGAGCTGTCTAAAAGGAATTCAGGGCAATTCCTTTCACATCCAGCGGAAACCCATAGCATTCCGCGGTCAATAAAAAAAGTACGTTTGAAAATACCACAATCAAAAACACATTCTGTGGAAAAAACTAGACAATACATGTAATTGCGGTGCTGCCAGCCTATAAATAGAAACTTAGAACCTTAGATACACTCTTCACTATCAACGAGTTTGGCTAGAGCCGGCTCGTTATTGTAACGTGTTATAAGGCTAAAATCAAGCGAAGCAATATACACACAACTGTAGCAACCAGGTAACAAAGCCTTAGAAAAATGCACGGGCGGCAATTAATAAATACAAGTTGCTCTCCGGCTAGCAACCCGTTGCGCTTCCTTATAGGGTCGATGAACGGGTCTGTAGTCTCGGCGTTCGGGCTTCCTTATGAGCTATGACGAAAAAAGCCAAGGGAATTAAGGGAGAAAGAAGGCTTATGTTAGTTAGCCCTTGTTGGAGGTTTCTTGGCAAACAAGCCAGTGTCAAACCGTTTGAAAAGCTTCTGCCAGGCAAGTGGCTTCATATACTGCCTTATTCGGACTATACTTACAGCTAAGAAAAAGGGGCCCGCACTAAGCGTTTAAGAACAAATCCCCTCCGTTTTCGCCTAGGATTACCAAGGGGTAGTTTAATTTAATTAACCGCGAGTGTGTGTCAACGTTGCCTTTCAGTGGAAAGAGCAAACTTTACTCATTACGTGCAACAGGTCCCTATTCCTTGTAGCATATCTTAAGAGACAAACCGATCAAGTTAGAAGGGGTGTCTTGCTCCAGCCTATGCGGTTAACGCCCTCACAATAAACCCACTATCGCCCAGTATATGGGGATCACGTTATACATATATGCGATCTAAAAACACACTTGTGTGTGCAATCAAACAGGCTCTGATCAAAAACCTTATGTAGGACGGTTTGAAAAATGGTTGATGTCGAATACTTCTGAACAATGCCGACGTTTTCTTCCATTTAGATCGCAGAGGGCTATTGTTCAGCTCTTCGCAAAACAAACATGCATGCCCCTCGCTTGATTCACGCTTAACTGACTCCTAAGTGCTACGTAGTCAAAGTAATCAACTGTAGTAGAAACCCAGAAGGATCAGTAATGAATCAGGGTCATCATCATACTGCTGTAGGAAAAAGGGGCTAAACATAAAAAAGCAGTACGTACTCATACATGGTAATCGCTGAATTGCCTAATTGCCGAATTAGATTTAGTGAAAACCAGTGAAATCACGTTATTTTATGCTCATTGTTTAACTGATCCTATTCTTATGTTTAAAGTTCCCCCTCAGTACCCATTATCTCTGTACAATTGCCGAGATATGCCTACAAATCATGCGGTTCTTAGCAGACCTTAGCATCCAATAAACCACAGCAATGGAAAAGCTTTGGCCAGTGAGAAATTTCGATTCAGTACACGGAGGTGCACCAAATCAAAAGCTCGCGTAAATCAATTCCTACTGAAACAAATTACTGGTACATTCAGTCAACCTTCTTCATTAATGACACTTAATTCTTAGGTATGATTGATCACCAAAGAGTGTCAAATTCCGCCCAATAGCACCTAACGGTCATGTATCCTCGCCTGCTAAAAGGATTTATTGTCTAGTGGCTGTTCATTCAGGCGGTCGCTCCCTGTTGCAATCACAAGGTCTCCTGGACTGCCGATACTCGAAAAGCGGTTTTGTCTGCCCCACTATATGCGAGTCGGGATAATTAGTAATCAATAAATAGGCAAAATTACTGCGGACACACACGCACACGTATATATATCGGCGTACATACATGTGTATATATGCATACATACATGTATATATATATATACATGTGTGCTTCAAAGAAGAACTGGCATAATACACGCTGTAATTGGCTAGGTCAGCCAAAAATTTTGTTCAGGCTTGCGCACCCAGTGGGACTTCTAAGGCAAAAGAAGGAGGTTCGAATGACCTGCTGGTTTTCTTGCACGGAACGTCTCTGTCTAACGCGCGTTTCTTCTTCGACCGAATCTGTTGCTTCTCTCCACAAGGGAATCGCAAAGTCATTTCGGTGTCGTTTTTGCAGTTCATTTCATTCTAAGAGCAACGCTGAGTGGCGATTTTTATAAGCCGCCTGTCCTACCAGACTCGCACACATTCCCTTGGACGACGCCCGTTAGCCAGTTCTATTAGAGAAACGAAAGGGTGTGACGGCAAACGTCGCGAAACTTGGTAGAGGGACCGTATTTGCTGCGATAGTAAAAGAAAAAGGGGTAGAGAAAGAGATGTCCAGGACATTGCTGGGACAGGAAAGGTTAGTATGAACCCGCAGGATAAGATCACGGAACAACCCTTCTATTGGTATCAACCAGCTGTATAGTACGCTGAATATTTCCACTATAGAAGGGAAGGGTGCCCAAAGGGTCTGACAGGGAGCTTTCTATCCGTGGACACACCGTAACATCGAGAAAGGATTTAGAAAGAGAGCACATACGTATGCACCACACTTCATGAATATCGGTTGTCGTTAAAGCGTGTCAAGATGCGCCAACTGTTACCTTATCCCATAGGACAATGAATAGAGGTAAGTCCTGCCTTCGTAAATTTTTTAACAAATTTAATTTACATAGAATAACAACGATTTCTGCACACCTCGGTGTTGTGCACTCCCTGGAGATGGCATTCAATTGTGGAATCCTTCTTTCTTATAATCGATGTACTACTCGTTTTAGGTTTTAATATGGAATTACAATTAACCTCTACGATCTGCCGAATGGCATTAGTCACGATATTCAATGTTCTTCTGGAAAGAATCTGTAATCGTAACCCAACGACGCTGAAATCGCCGAAACTCTGCAGATTTGCCAACAATACAGTCAAGAGTAAATAACACTACGAACGCAGGCGACGTCGGATACAGATGATATGGGGTTTACGCTTTGTGCAGCCAAATACTCTTCGGGTATTTGTATTTCATTAATTTCACCAGTGATGAAGAATTGGTCACAGAATCTAAAATTTTAGAACCCCAACAGAAAATTATCGTAATTTTTTGTTGTCCTAATTTAAAAAATCACATCATCATGAAGCCAAGCAGCAATAATAGCGATTCTGCTACGCCTAAACAACCGCAAAATTGCCAGCGGACTAGGTTTCTATGGAAGGAACACGGCTCGTGAATCGAAAATGGAAGATGCAGAAAATTACTTCCTTAGCTTTAGGTGTCAGTAGACGTGATTTCACCCTACGTCGGTCTATTAGGTTTAAGTTATTGGTACCAGCGAACAAAAGTACAATCTGGACGGGCTGGGTGAGCTGAGCAGTGAGTGGCATCACTTATTTTTCGGCAATAATGCATTTGTGCACATCAGCCACAATCCAGCTAAATGCTTTACCTGTAACAGGATATATGTGCTGGTATGACTGTCCTGTTCGCCTAACGTAAATCCAGTGGAAAATCCATGCGGCATTCTTGTCCGTTGATTCTGCACCAACAATAGGCAGGACGAATCCATAAACAAGTCTGACACAGTCGTCGAAGAATGCCTTGCCGTAACATCTTTGAAGTTACAAGAAATGATAGCTAAGATATATTACAGTAATATCACATCTCTACATAAAATACCACAATACAATTTAAATTGACACCGTCCACATATTTTAGTTACTCCTATCGATATGTAACATTTTAAAACTCTCTATTTTTCCCCCGCGTGTTCAACGTTCACTCGACGATTAAGACTCAAATTGGCAGCCATGCGCTAGCTTTAAATTCGAAGCACATACAGCGTGAAAAGTAATACAGCACACCGTAGCTGCTGGTCAATTCGTACTTTAGGAAAATGCCTACTTTTGCTAACATCTGTTCCCCTCAAATATGTAGATATTCAGCGTACTTAGCATAAAAGTTTTCATATCCAACGTTCATAGTCAACGATGCCCCTGGACATACACCTCGGAATGTCGTTGTTAGGGTACTGATGTACCGGCGAGAAAAGCCAAAGCACGTTTGACGTTATCGTGCGTTATGTCTCTATTGTCTTTTTTCACATTGTTTTCAACTGTCAGCTCAGACTTCTGCCCACGGACTGATCAACAAGTGCGGCAACTGGTTGCCCACGGCAAACGAGCCTTCTTTGGCCCCCGTGCATAGGTGGGCTCATGTGAGAGGCATTGCGACTTTTACATAGAAAATCCGCTGCAATTTTTGGTCAATCAGCGGATGAGGGGGTTGCGGAGGGAAGAATTGCGCGAGGAGGAGTAATTACACATTGCCAAAAAACCTTAAACAATGCGTTTAACTATAACATCCGGTCGTGCCGCTCCCGGAGATACATCGTTATGATGACACTCGCTTGATATGCGTGTGTGTATGTGTATCTGCACACGCTCATCCGAGTAACGGCAGCTCTAATGAGAGTAACGCATACATGACGGAAGTGATGGCAGAATGTTAATCGCTTAGGGGACGCGATACGGCCGGAGGCGCTCCGCTAGCTAGGGTATTTATATGTGTAGCTTTCTTCCCCATTGTAATAGGTTGAGGTGGAGGTTTAAAGGCGCCGGTTACAGGATAACTTCAGTCGAAATGTGCTTGCCCGGAAGGTAATCTCCGTGAGTTATTCTTCTGCAGACATGACATCGGCAGCGGATTCAGGACAAAAATTCTGTGGCTTTAAAAAGAGTTTCACGGTAATTTCCTGCCTGATTAATATATAACTAGATGTAATTTCACGTTACAAAAAATGGTTGTGAGCACTACGAGACCGTATTTATTTCTGCTCACGATATTTGTCAGCCCATTGTGTATTCATAGCAAATATCTACGTATATTCTAATCTCATATTACCAGAGGTAAGGTGTTTTCTGCTTGTCACGGCTATATATTTTTGTATTTTGCACAGATTTGGCGCTGCTTTGGCAACGACTGACCTTTGTTTACATCTTTTTTTTTCCAAGGCGTGCTTATTCAAACGACGTTGGATACTATTACTTTGAGGCGTGCTGTGCCTAACGTTTTGATGATTTCTTTGCAGGAATTTAAACGTTGATATTTCGAAGTATAATGCAAAAGTGTATTTTAGTGATTTTTCCGTAATACCGTTCTTAATTATGTGTTGAAGTGCATACAGAGGATTTTTTTTGTTCAGTAACACGAATTACAGCGGGCGTGGGTCGAGATGTTCTGTGCGCGCTGTTGTGCTGATTTTCCTTGCTCAGATTTGTACACGTATTGAGAGTCACGTAGAAGTCGTTTTACCGCTTTTTGCAAACGGTTGTTGACGTTCGTTTTTCAAAATGTGCTGTAGAGATCTCATGGCGACTTCTTCGTATGGCTCTCGTCTTATATTTCGAGGTATGCTGCAGTGAGTTGTTTTACAAGTCTATTCGTAGCGTTTTCGATGTGTATGTTTCCAGGTGAAAGTAAAAGCTGTTCTAAGTTCAACTCTGTCTTCAATTCCTTTAGGAGCTATGGTAAAAACGAAGGCTTCTTAACAGTATAAACTTTTGGGCGAATTTATGCGTTCACTTGCTTTTTTTGCAGGGTCAAATGGGAAGATGTTCAATGGGCAAGATTGACCGATTGTTCCGTTTATTTCATCGTTAATTGCTCCAAGATTTTTGGATAGATAACTTTTTCAGAGCGATTAAGAGAACTTACGCACCTGTAGGTGCTTTGTTATGAAGGTATGGTATAAAAACGCAAGGCCATTCTACATAACGCTCCTTTGGCTAGACAAAGGAAATATTTAATCGGAAAATTTAACGAACTTCAGTGACTTGTTACAGCGTCCCCTGAAAAAAGTTTTAGGCTAACACATCTGTGGCTATAATATTGTTAAGGTTGACACATCTCTTTGCTGTAGGTAGCTAGTCCTCTTAAAGAAGCATTTATTATAATTGTCTATAATCCTACGCTTTCCATAATCCTAATATCGCTTAAGCCATCTCGTTTACACGCAATTGACCGGTGAACTTTACTAAGACTTCTGCGACTAAATTGATGCACCTTAGTCCCCCTTACAGCTATTAATAATCTTGCATGCTACCATCCCTTAAAAAGTGCGCTTTTTAAACCTTACAATTCATGCATTACGACGATTCGAGTAACCTTAACAAATACAACTTTCGATCTTGAATTCTATTTGAGTGTATATTTCCCTTCAAACTGCATCATGTGTGTAACAAAATCTACGAAAGCTTGCTTTAGACAAGCTTGGCTGCGTTACGGTGCCTTACAATATGATCACACTGTGCGTTATGTCTTCGAAGAGCAATTCCTATTAGATGCAATGCCCTCAGATTGCCTTGTTTGACCTAGTTACCGCCCTAATAAACAACACAAAACTAATCAAAAATACCGCTAAAAACTTAATTACGTAGCGCTGCCATATTCTCATCGTGGAATATTTGCGGAGAAGATATGCTCAGTTGGTTCTATAAAACGGAATAGAGAGAGACCAAGTTAACTAATAAATTGAACTTTTACGATAGCGTAGTGGTCAGAATAGTGACCTATCTGCCACAGCGTAGTGTACTCAAAATGCGGGTGACACAGAGTCTTTGAAAACCCTTAAATAAGATTACTTTGGCATAACATACAGCGACACTTGACCAGCGAATCTATTTGTAATATATTTGAACTAGTCCTCATTATATTGCGCGCAATGAGGCTAAAACGGGTTGATTTATTCCAGCATCTGAATGTTTCCATTGAAATTGAGCTAAAATCAAGTAGCGTATATAGCGTAAATCGCCTACCGACTGAATGTGTCATTTAGTTGTATTGCATTCCTCCTCCTTTAAAAAAAGGTTACTTTTTAGTATTCGACTTAAACAGACCGTACATATATATATATATATATATATACACCGAACCTTGCCGTTGCTTTGCTGAATAGAGAGAATTTCCTAGGGAAACTGCTCCGTAGAAATAAAACCAAGTACTATATAAGCACAACCGAATTATGAAATTAGACATGAATGACAATGCGTGATTCAACGTACGAACGCGGAACACCTAATTATGCACTGTATTCAATAAAAAATAAATACATCTAAAGGAGACGGCTAAATAAATGCGATGTCTTATGTACTTGACATCGTCAGTTAGCGACCGTTGCTCACGGCGAGATTTCTCAAAATATCTTTCTCGTTTTAAGCTCGGAACTTCTCTCGC
>MNPL01001130.1:8847-42400 GCA_002081605.1 Tropilaelaps mercedesae | reverse complement strand
GAAATCTCAAGTGAAGCAAACGGTCGGACAGCGAATACTGAAATTTGGCGTAATAAAAAAACGCAAACGAATCAGTTGAAAAATCGCGCGTGCCTTAATGCGTTCATTCATGGCGCTAAGTTCCTAAATGCAAGTAATTGAGAAGCCAAACTCTCAGTATAACATGACTTAGAACTGAATCGTTGAACAACCTCCTAGATTTGAGAGCAGTTGTCAATTTTAGTATAGATAAAACCGCATTCTATTTTAAGTGTGCCATATATCCCTCTGGGCAAAAAATCGCTGTTTTCGTTTGTTCATAACTAATCACAAAGATGAACTTCTATTAAATTGATTTGGCGAGGCACGGGAGTAAGCCCTATTGTATCAGGTATCACGTATGTGATGAACTTGTGTTCACAACGAAGCACCTACATCTTATTGGTGTGCATTATAATTACAGAGGAAGCAGAACTGTGTGGGAACAAGCGGCCACCGTCTCGCTACTGTTTTTCTTTTGTTCGTTTCTCGTCATCCATGAGGCTAGGTCGGCGTTTGAACTTTTTCAAGACCTATAAGACGGCAGGGCCGGCCAGGGTGACGGAAGCCCCAGTTGAAGTCAGAGCTTCGACAACGGTTGTAGCCGATGAACGGCGATTATTTTTTTACCATGCCTCACGACAAGCATCCAAGCGTTTCCATTAAATGATAAAAGAAGCGTTTTTGCTGATGAAACGTTGAACCCCGTCTAGCGGTTGGCATGGGCGCTCCCCTTCTACCTATCTCTATTTATCTCTCCCTCTGAACAAGAGAAACGGCGTGTTGCCATTGCTGTACCAGTCCAAACGTCCATACCCTAACGTTGAAATCCACATCTTCCCATCCACGTCACCCAGCCCGGTCCCATCGCCTTGGCTATTTGTGCAGTAGCCTCCTTGCCATTCGCTCACTGGCCCACTGTTCGACACAGGCGTTCGTCTTTTGTGGTGACGTTCCATTGCAAAGTTGAAGGACCCCCCTTCGTTCCCCCACATACACACGGCAACCGGCCCTCTGCGAGACTCCCCGCAACCCAAATGTCCACAATCGGCACGCAAGGGAGTCGCGCAGGGGTGGTGAGGACGACAGGGGAGGAACTCTGTATGGCGGTGGGTATGGGCTATTGTGCCGAGGGGAGGTGAGATGAGATTGAAGGGGCCAACGAAATCGTCACGATCCATCATGCGGGAAGCAGCAGGAGTGTAGGCTGCGGCTTGCCTCTCCTGCGCCGGCGAATCTCACTCAGCTCGGCGTGGCATCATACTATGGCGGCGGAGCGAAGCGGGCGATGGTGGTAGCTGAAGGTATAACACGCCCGACGCAGTTAACTATTCGACAGCAAACAGTGTATAGTTGTGGTGGTGTCAGTACATAACGCGCCAGATCAATACAGCTCACTTGCGATGGCAAATATGGATGTTTAACTTACGTTGTAGTTCGCATTTCGCGTTATGGGCTTGCGCAAGAGGAGCACCGCTAGGAACTTATCCTCTCATTTTTGGAATTTATCTACCAAGGTATGAACAACTAAAAAGCCTTCGATAATGTGGGTCCAATGTCGGCCCGCCGGATTCGTAGGCTACGACGTTAGGACGATGCCCAATGCGCTATTTTTTACGCTACGCTACGTTAATGGCCAAAACCCATAACGGGTCTCTTAACTGAGCTTAACAGACCGATCCCGTCTGACTTTCACTAAATCGATAGTTTTCTAGTTTTTCGAAGAGTTAAGTATCCATAAGTTACATAGAGATGCCATCACTAGAGAAACTTCCACGGTGTAACAAAAAAAGCATTTCCGTTCTTTACGTGTACCTAGTCCGCGACCGCTTAAAAGTCTATTCTACATTTGTCTCCATTGCCATTGAAAGCCACCAAAGCCAAAGTTCAAAAATGGCATAGTCGAGAGAAATGGAACTCCAAATCAAGTTCGACAGTCACTCTTTAACACTTGTTTGCTCTCATTTACTTTTTACTCCAAGGTAATTTTTGCGAAATGCTCTAGATTTCTAATCTTATTTCTAAATCTGGGCATACGATCAGAAAAGCATCCACAGTATAGGATGATGGTTGTCTGAAACACTAGCCAATAAATGCTTACGTAAGAACCCTGCAAATGGATGTAGCAAGCACTCATTTTCCACTCGATGGCCCTCACCTCAGAAACTTCACCAGGTGATCATTTTGTTGCTTGAGGCTCACGCGAGGATACTGCTAGGGCTATTAACCAGCTATTCGTTTAAAGGTAAATTTGGTCCTCGTTTTCCTGCTTATACTAATTTATCCGAAATTAGCAGCAAAGCAGAGTGGAGCGGGTATCAAGTAAGTTCGTTAAGGGGTTAATGGCCAATAAACAATACCATTGACCTAGTCCAAGGATTCATCGCTAATATGCGCCTACATCAACGTCCTTTGATTTTGTACAAATGATGCGTTCAAATTAGGTCAGTTATTCCGAGTGGTCATATATTTGAAATGATTGCCAGGGAAGGCGATTAGCTTTGTATGGTGACTACCCGAGATTGTGGGGTAATGGTTTGCACTAATGGAGCCTCGCGTTGCTGATGTGTGCATACACATCCTTAGCACTAGACACAGTCGTCAATGGTGTGACGCTTGTACGTTCTTGGAAAGATAAACAGGCTAGTACTAAATTGAGTTAAACGTTTTGCCGTAGTCTAATTAAGTTAATCAGTAATGGAAAAAATTTTGCGACTCTCATTTAATTCAAAAGACATGCGCAGCCATCAAATGTGTCATTGCGAAATGTGTCATTGTCACATAAAGAAACTATTGAATACCGAAAAACAGACATCTGCACGGAAGCACGTTCGTTAAAAATTACGATTGCCAAAGCTGAAAATTTGTGCTGAAAAGTGTGCAAACTTTCAGCATTCTATTCATCCACTTAAGTAAAAGTATGTTCAACTACATTACGATAGGCACCTGTATAGTACTATTTATCGCAAAAAAATGCAAATAATTACAGCAAACAGATGGTAATCAGCAGGACAATGAATTGCATAATGTGGCCGCGATAAAGCGCTCAAACAGTTCTATGTATATTGATAAGCATTGTAGCCAGAAATACGCATTTGTAGCAATTGATTGTCAAAGGTAGAGAGACCCGAAGATTGATTTTACTGCGGAACCATGACCCCAAATTAAGTACCGCTTGCATTGTCAAATTCTCGCCACGGCAAACTGACACGTGACACTTCAGTGTAGAAAAAATGGCCGTACAGCTAATTAAGCTACTTGCGTCTACCGAATGTCAACTCTACGAGTGGTTGCCAATGTTAACTTACATTTAATGGTAGGACGATGAATGGTGAATCTCTCATTACAAATATCGTTTGAACCTGTAAAGATATGCCCTTTAGATCTAACGCGGACATATGCGGACGGTGACGGGTTTCATGGTACGACAAAATTACAACTATAGAACAATCTGTCTAAAAAAATGCTTCAATGCGCACGCTGCAAAAATTGCTAATTTGTCCTTGACTTCTAGTATCAAGTTTAAACTAGATGATAAACGTCAATGTACATATGAGCTTGCTTGGCAATACTAATAGGCTCTCTTAGAGATATAGTTGTCCAATGAAATTGTCCCAATGCAACCTTTATCTTGATCAATAGAATATCATGAAACGAAGTGGTCAGAATATCAGCTTACCATGAAGCTTCCGCATGGCAAATCCTAAATTAGACGCAAACGTTTTCTCAAATTTATTCATTACATCAGGACTTATGATTCATAATGGAATTGCAACGCCCCTGACGGGTGCTGCTCTCACTATGAGCACCATCAATAGAAACGGCCAAAGTGGTATACGTTGAGGTCTGCGCTACGTGGCGGCAACGCATAGAAAAAGAGACGCGTCACAGTCGGTCATCCGAAAAGCAACATTAAGGAAATGATGTATGAGTTTGAGTAGCACCTGCACTAAAGCGGCGGATAGCCAAGTGAGCGTGAAAAAAGTCTGCTATTTGTTGACGCTATGAGGGAAAAGGGTGGTCTAAGCAACGGAGCAGCCTTCAAGACGAATCGCTTCTGATGAATAGCTGCCCTTCGATTGCTCATCGAAGTTCGCTCTATCGCCTCGAGCAGTATATTAGCTGGTTCGAGATAACTGCCAAAGGATACCCTATTCCAAGGATTCATACCATTTTCCACGTGGTAATAATATATCCACCAATGCCATTCGCTGATTTCTTATTCCTTTGGTGTTTCGCTACCGTCTGGTTCTGCGCAGAGGTTTGTAGCTATATCGTAATTATAAAATGTCAGTCTGAAGGAGCTTTTGAAAGTCTTATTAATCCTTCCAAATATATTACTAGCGAAGAATAGCTAAAGTACTGTATAACACTTGAACTAAGACTTGCAAGGGTACAGATTGAAGTGGAAGAGTCTTAACGAGGACTTTCTGCATAACCACACTAGTGTAGCTAATGCGGTCTAAATGTGTGATTTCAGCTTACCGGCGATTCATTATAGAATGAGGTGCCCCTATGTGTATCCTCCGATTGTCACCGCATAGTACAAACGTTGTCCCATCTTCATGACTGTTAGGCTTTTGATTCAGTTATCTACTACGACTGAGTAATCTGCGACTGACTTCGCAATAGTTCCGTAGTCTGTTGATTTGCTACGTGTAGCATAACATGATATGCCTCCAGGGGCCGGACCACGTACATTTGATACACTTTTTTCTACTCTAGTGGATGCTCACATTTTACCATGCACAGCTATATGCAACATAACAGCTGCCTGCTGCACTGATCCATAAAAATGAAGAACGGAGCTTTGGTGGTCTCGTCATGCTTTTGACCCCCCAGGGTCAGTGGGTAAGTCTGTTTGCTTATGTCGAACTTCGAGTATCGCAACGGGGAGTACGAGGCGGATAGGATACGAAGGCATCAAGGGCGGTCAATAGCAAAGGCAAAAAGACATCCAGAAAGGATGCATTCCTTCCTGGAACCGGCACAGAGGATAGGCCAAGGCAGTGGCTCTGCAGTGAAGCCATTTATAGGCAGCGTGATCCATAAATCCTTATCCATTTTTGAACATTTTTTTATATATATTTATAAAACCATTCGTGCTTGAGGTCTTCTCTTTCTCGCTTTCTCTCTCTTGCTGCTTATGCTCACTGAAAAGCTGAAAGAATGGGCTTTCTTTCTAAACGGAACTGACTTTAGTTAGAGATTTAATACCAAGTTTTTAAACCAAGTGTTTTCATCTTAAAATGATATCTACAGTATAGGAAGCGTTTGAAGGAAGTATTTAGCTTCATCCTTAGATCTGCGCGTTCTCCTAGTTAGTCGTTATGGTAATCCATTTGAATTGCCCGCGCTTTGCAAAAACTGGAGAGTATGGAGTACGCCTCTTCAGGTCGGAGTGCTGGAAAAATAAACGATAAGCATCGTGAGGTGACCCTCGTGGTGGTAACGTTTGGTCAATAGCATTATACCAAATTTCTTGATAAAAACAAATTACAGATATCAAATTTGTCAGGAAAAAATTATGTTCAAAACAAAACCGGATTGCTTCGGCTCTACAAAAAGCAGCAACAAAACCACGAAAGCTCTCGTGAATGCTTGAAAATATACAGATATACGCACATATGCTCATGATTTTTCTTGCAAGTATTCATAAGTATGCGTGCAGGCAGTTTTCCCCTAGGCGCGTTCCTTAACCTTAAAGTTGCTGAGAAATGGTTACTCCCTTGGTGACTCGATCACGCTTTTCAGCTATGAAAACTTACCATTACCTATAAGCATTTAGCGGTGTCAATGGCCGTCGCTCCTAACTCCAATAATAACGACTGTGTTAACTGTGTCCCCAACATTATATTTTGTGTTTTTAGGTTGGTTATCAGAGATTTATTACTTTGTATATATTTCTATTTCATATTATTTGTTGTGGGTAGCTGAGGCCGAACAATGGTATTAGCTTGTTTGTTTACCATTAAAGAGCTTATAGTGTGTATTCCGCTCGATACCTTTCATTATGACAAAGTTGAACGCACTGTCACTAACCATGTTAACGATGTCTCAACCGGCCCGGTTTAAAACCTAAAACAATTTAGAGTCTCCATACATTTCCCAGATCGCGATGCACTTTACTAGGTTCGTGGTATGTGAGAGTCATTGTCGGTACCATAATCCGTATATGCTTCACCCAAGCTTCTGACATTTTCTCCGCCACAGCGAGTAAAGTCAGGGACAGAGAAAGAAGCGCTAAGCATTTGGGCCTAATATCGTCGTATGGCAGATGTATAAATACAAACGGGAGAAAACGGCTGAGCGTGTATGAGGTATGGCTGCCAAGATCGCTATAATATAAGCAATGTATGAGGTCATGCGGCGACAGGCGCGCCATAATATCACAATTAACGGCATAATGCATAGGCTTTATCGGCCCATTGTAGGAGGCCGTGGAACAGAGGTCAGCGAAATAGATAGACGGTTTTGCGAAAGAAGAGAGGTGATCATATGGGTAAAATTCGTGGTGAGCCACTTAGAGGTCGCTTCTGCATTCGATATCAGGGTTTGAAAGCTGACGACCTACGATCTACCTTTAATTATCCTCACGATGGATCGACGGCTGGGGAAAACAGTGCATGCTCTGTGATGAAACACCTTTGTTATACTTAGGCGATGACAAATTTATAAAACATTCCCAACTTTTTTTTGTGATGCAAAGCAGGCGCTTGTACGGTTATAAGGCATAAAAACAACTGTTATTATTCTTGAAGTAGTTACGTATTGGAAGTTGTTAAGGCTCTCTCTTACGCGTCTCTCGTAGACAGCTAGGTTTTAATCTATTTGCTGATATAATCTGCAACGTCTGCGTTGCTAGCTTTCCATTTAAATCCGTCAGATGACTAACTTGAAAATGTTTTTCGCCTGTGACCTTCTTTAGTTAGAAGTAAATAAAATTATCGCATTAGGGTCTCGAAACCACGTGGTTAACCACGTAAGGATTTTCTGTGGCCTAGACGCAATGAGTTTTTTGTATTAGAGCCTTTATTGGGTTTAAGGTGCGCGTCAGCAGCAAACATTTTTCAGGCCAGGAAGCGTTTGATATTCACATAGAAATCAGTGAAATACGTTTAAATTTTCGCCAAAAATTGAGTTTTTATTTATTGTATAGTTAATTCAGCCTTGGTTTAAAAGTTTGGTAAAACTTTTCTACAGATTTGCGCTAGTGAGAGTGTAATTTTGAAGCAAGCCGAGAGAGTTATTTCTGACACACTTTGTTGCTTCATCATTTTAAAATTTACTTGCAAATGTACGTATTAAAAATAATCACAATTGACATTAAGTATATACTAGGAAATATTTTTATTACAACACTTTTCTAAAAAAAGGAAAAAATTCGAACTACAAGCGATCTCTTGAATACTTACAAATCGACCATGACGTTTAGAACGTTCTGAACAGGGCTGTGTCTTTTATG
This sequence comes from Tropilaelaps mercedesae, assembly GCA_002081605.1. NCBI lineage: Eukaryota > Metazoa > Arthropoda > Arachnida > Mesostigmata > Laelapidae > Tropilaelaps > Tropilaelaps mercedesae. The sequence goes on along the minus strand of MNPL01001130.1, from coordinate 34,917 downwards.
TTGTTTCGTATTGAATCGCTTTTTACGAGTGCTGCGCGGCTTCTTAAGAGAGAGATTTTTGCTCTGTATGCTGTCTTCACAGAGTTGCGCGACAGTATCGTATAGGAGCGTCCGTTGCTTTTGTATAGTTCTTGTACGTGCGTGTTCTGATCGTTTTTTGTCGTGTGCGGTTGACGTGTTGCTTCTGCGGAGCCTTACCAGAATAAGTTTTATTTTAAATTGACACCAAAACTTTTGCCAGTTCACCCCCGCACTAAATTGCTCTAGACCGTTCGTGTCCATTGAGTAGACCACCATTTCGTTGTTGGCTTTTGATGTCTCATCTCACAGTCTCCTACCTACTACTCGCCTTGCTGCCAGCTACAAGCCGGAGCTATCCGCTAATCACAAATACGTTAGAATGGGGCCTCGGGGAGTCATGTCACGTCTCAGCTTCGTTCGAACAAACGGACTTCCACCCGCTTCCTTCAAATTGCCGCTTGAGTGCCTGCTCCCCTAGAGACGTGCTCCGCCCATGACAACAATCCCGATTTTACCGACATAATATATATCATAGCTTCTGCTAAGGCTGAGAGACCCGTATCCCAAAAACGTCCTTCAAAAATTCTTACTCGGGAAATGCTAAGTACGAGTGATACATACGTGGTGATATTTCTGTCAGTATAACGGATTCTCGACTATAGTAGTAATAACGCATATGTAATAAACATCCCCCGGTGATCTTCAAGCCGATTAAGCAGCTTTATGCATTACTGCGATACTGACTTTCAACTTTTACGGAAGTCTAGTGCTGCACTGGAATACGATGCATTGATCAATCTTCTACTTGATGGTACGTAAACTAATTGTATTTCATTAGAAAAACGCATATGCTTCATCGCTCTGTATCTATTTTATATGGGAGGGTCATTTGTAAATCGTACAGCAGTATATGTGTTGAGCACGATTCTAATTGTTATTTTTTGAGGTAACGCATCAATGGTGGCATAATCTCTCACTATAAAATTTGATTTACTCCTGGCTGCGGAGTTGAAAATGTACCTGCATGAGCCCAAAGGAGATTCAGTTATTATAAATTGGTACGCTGGCAGCACAATGTCTTTTTACATCAATAATATGTCTCTGTAGCTTAGGAAACCGCATAACTTACATCGCTGGGTCATTGAATACTTAGCGTTAGCTGCCATAAAGCCAAGAGCAAATTGCATAGCAGGAGAAGGCCAGATATAAATTCACTCAGGCACCAAATTATACAAACGGCGCTAAATTTAAACGGATGACACAGTCCACATTTTACGTGTCCAAATACGATTTCAAAATCACCTTGTTATTAAAAGGCTGGTTCTGACGCAAACTTCGAGTCTCGAATTGTTTCCAGGCCGACTCTGTTCTGCGCAAATTGGCGACCTCAGCTCAGCAAATGTTTGGCATGCGTGTATGCTAACAAAACCAATTTATGCCATAGTAAGGTACTTCGTTTACTCGGTCTATGAGGTTTTCTGATAGTACGAGCAATATCTCAGTACAGATGTACTAGTTCTAACTTAACTGATCCTTCGACTACTATAAATAATTATCGCATGAGGTAGATAGCTCTTTGTGGTAGCCACTTGTTAAACGCTTGTTAAAGCCCAATCAGCGCAAGCTAGCATTTCACTTTCCACTAAGGTAAAGTATTCCCACGTTTCATTAAGACATGCACGCTTTGAAGCTGAAAGTGCATAGCTACTAAGGAATACGCGGGGCTGCTGTAAAATTCTCTACGGAATATCGTGAATTACAGGCCTTCCGGGAACGCTTTCGTGGTAATGAGACGGCAGCGGTGGTGTTAATCACGCGTCCATGAGCAGACAAAAAAAGAGCAGATTGGAGCACTGAAGAACCTTTTTGACACCGTCACCAGTCCTCGTTCGGCTCCCCCATCTTCCTGGGAGCGACCAATGGCCCAGCGGACCTGATGTCGGGTTGCGTCAATTACGCTGCTGTTAATTAGGGAACTACCGCCGCCTCCGGGGCTATGGAGCGTACTTAAAAAAACCTTCGGGAGCTACTACGACTCCAAGCCGCAAAGCTTCAGGGCCTCGAATACGTCCTAGACGTGTCGAATCGTTCGCAGGGTTTATGCAGCGCTGAAGGATACAATTCTTACAAGAGAAACCAATGATAAGTGAATAGACAATAATGCGGATGTAAACATTAATCATCTAAGCGACAGAATCGCTTTTGTGAGGTAGAAAACACACGTATAGTACGTCTACTGTATGCCTTTACAATAACAAGATTGGAAAAATCGGCAAGTCGGCGTAAATGGACGTACACCCATCGCACTCACCGCCATGCAGGCCGGCAACGAGCCGCACAAGTTGGACTAAAAATGATTGAGATATTTCAGTTTAGGTACATATTGTCGAGTGTCAGCTTGTATTGGTAAAAATAAACTATGTTAGTCCAATGGCAATACTGGTGACGTAAACGGACATTTTACCGAGGATGATATAGCTTTGCCGCAGAAAGCAATCTACGGGAGGTGGAGCGATTATAGTCTACCTGACAGGAGCGTCCAGTAATAACTTTGCCTTTCTTGTTGCTTGCAAATAAATTACTCGTGGAATAATTTCAATGGGTAAAGGGTCACAGCATTCTCAGTGTACTGGTTTTTACAAGAGTAGTCCAAGAGGAACAGATAACTGTGCGGTGGTGTAGAACTGTAACACCAAAGCACCTGTTTTGGTACCTATGTTCGAATGACTAATTCCACCGTGAGAACAATGAAAAATAGAATTTTTCACTTGACGGAATATAGCTGATACTGAAGTGAACTGCAGACCTGTAATACCGAAACACCTATTTTGGCACCTATGTTCGAGTGACTAATCCCATTGTGGGAAGAATGAAAAATAGAATTTCACTCGACGGAATATAGCTGGTGCTGAAATGAATCTAAGCCGTAGCCGTTCATTCGTACCACAATATAGAGCTTCATCCAGGTTGAATTATCTGGACTATGGCGAAGCATGTTTAGACTTTGCAGAGTGGACCGTCCGTTCGAATCTTGTTCGTGGAGTTCTGCGCACTTCGCGTTGCTCGACGTAATGAGAAAGGCAATTTCGGGCGTAAAATGAAAAAGGTCCAGTGAAAGGTAGACCGCTGACACAGCGGTATTTTAGGTGGCTAAATAGTTGACTATAAAGCTGTTGATATCCTCCCCTATTTGTGCGGACACTTCTCAGCCGTCACGCGTGTCGCCTGTAGCCCTTTTCACCTTTATAGGCCTCCCTCCAGCAACCGCGATTTTGAACACGTAGTCTACAACATAAATAGTTAATTATTGACCACCACATGCAGAGTACTCGTCGATCTCACTCTAGACAAAAGCGGTTAAATATCTCAAGTTTTATGAAACGTTGAAGCGAGCCCTGTGTAACAAATTGTCTTAGAATATATTTTTTATAGTTCTTTAGTGGCTCAAATGTGTATGTAAAAAATTTATGTTTCTACAAAGCTTGGCAGCGGCTCAAGAATTTTAAATTTTATCCTGGTAAAAGTTTCGAGTCAGCGCTCTTCATGAATTTTCTTGTAACTACCACGAGTTACTTCTCGTAAAAGATATCCGCGAATAGGCATAATTCAATATATGACATAACATTATGGTAGTAGAAGCGTGATATATGTAATGCTATTGCACTTTAATAACTAAAGGTAATTTTTATTCTTGCTTATTCTACGATACGAATTGCTTTCGTTCGAAACCTTATTAATTACACCATTATGGTTCTCACTAACCGCTACTTCCTTTCTGCACGTAACATGTAACGTTTTATGTGTCCGGCATAAACAATATATTATGTACAGGCTCAGTAACTTGATTTAAATTAATCATAGTCGTTTGAACTCTTGTTCAAGCATCGCCTTGCTCAGGTCATTCGAACTTTTTGTACTGGAAAGACGAAAAGTGATCGAACCGATTGCTCGCAAACAAAATGATTGCTCCAATGATAAAGCTAAATGTATGTGTTATTTATTCAAATTCGTCTATAAGAAAAATACATGATGAAGGTTAATTTTTGGGCGTACCATATGGATCGGCGTTTGCGAAGGGTTTTCGTAGGCTGGCATTGCAATCGACAAACTAACATGCAACTTAGATTCTTGACATATTTCGTATTTGGAAGGTGATTGAGATGGCAGCTTTCGCAGATATGCCCACCCAGATACGTCGCCCGTGGGTGCACGAATCTCAGCTTTTTCGTTGTGTTCACTGCGTCTGAGTCTCGCCTAAAACTATAATTAATTAGTGTCAAGAGAATGGTGACAGATATTATGCGACAAAACCAAGCATGAGACGGCAAGCCTCTGAGGATTCACATACCTGACTCTGTTTGTATACCTTCCATATGAGTAAAAAACGTGCAAGTCTCAGCTAGGACGGCTTTTGAAATGAAAGTTACTTCTATGTCTTTATTCCTCTCTGCCAATTTCGTAGACAAGACGATACGCACCAACAGACTATGGCTCATGACAAGCACTCTCTTTTAAGCGTGCTATCACTTGACTTGTCAGCAATAAGCATATATTTGCACTATGATGTAATAGGTGATTATCCTATACCACTCATTTGTAGAAAAGGAGATTGGCTTGAGAATATTATTGAAGTAAAAGCTGTGCTATTGTATCCTTTGCTCTTTCCAACAGTTAAAGTGTTAAGCGTTTCATATTTTTAACAATCTCGTCTGCCATCGAAACAAACGTTCTACAAGCTTCCATAACGAGCTCAGAAATAACAGAATGACGTAGCTAGTAAGCATGTTGAGTCGATATATGCAATATATACAGGATTGTACGTTAAAAATGTTTCTGTAAAATACACTTGTTGTCGTAAGCTTAAACCTGTGTATTTTGACGCCACCAAAGTGAACGTTTTTAACTATTTTTTTGTAATTCATTAAATTCCCTTTGTAATAAAGGCGCATAATAATGCATGTTTAAAGAAAATGGCAATAAACGCTGCCATGGCGCAGCATTTACTATACCGAGGCCATCTGAACTAGCAGCCTCCGACTTGGCAATGAAGGCCATCGCCGTATCTAAAATAGACAGCAACTTGGCCAACGTTGTTTTTTCCATACCGTTCACTTCACATTATCTTCAAAAACTGACCATCAGGAGCACGAGATTTGCCTTCAAAGCTAAATATAATTGTCGAAGCTTCTCAAACCACACGCAATATAACTTGGAAAATCAAGCAGCTCAACAGATCTATCGCGCCGCCGTTTATGGCAATCCGTCTGAAAGATAGCAATTCTAAGCAAACAAGCATATTCTCTTGCGTGGGAATTCTGCCCCGCAAGCAATGTTGATGAATGCTGATGAATATTATCGTCTTTTATAAAATTGGTTTGTACAAGTGTATAACCCGGTCTATAAAAATACATGTCTTCGGCACCTTTTTTCAGAACTGACTATTCACGGCATTGCTTTTGCATTACTTAAACGATATAAGTATTTATAAGTATAAAACGGCGGAGATCAAACCTACTCGCAACGTGCGTGCGAGCGCACCACGCTACGGTACTTACGGTATATAGCACAGAATTCCGTCTGCTACTCCGGCGATTAATGTCGGACAGCGAACGCTTTCCAACAACGCTATACGGCTTAAGTCAAAGCCACCGTCAAATGGCTCCGTTGCAGACGTACTTGCGGCTTCCGAAACAGCATAGGAGATGTACTCTGTGTAGGAATAGTTGAGTAAGTCAGACCAAACAAGGTAGGCTAGAATGTATGTTAGTGGCGGACAAGTGTGTGCAGTGCAGTCGCGTGGATGCAGAAGAGTGCTCGTTCTGTACAACTGCCATCATCTGAGTAAAGCTTGTTATTGTGAGGAGCGTTGTGCATACGGGAAGAGTAACGCCAGAGAACGAGAGAGTGAAAGGGAGATTGAGAGATACAGACGATAGAGTGACGATTGTACGTAGGAGATGGTCATAGGTGAATCTAAGAGTTCATTATATAGGCAACCACCGCTCACAGCATGGGCGCTGTCCAGGTTACGAGTTTTTTTACGACGTTCAAGCAGAAAATCACTAACAACATAATAGTAAATCTGCATCAAACTGTGTTTAGTTAGCTTTTCGCAGGTGATGACAGAAGTTAACTTTATGATATGGAAAACGATAACATCGATGCGCGTACGACCAATAATATGACGTACAAGAAAATATATGCCCCCTATACCGATGCCCCCATACACTATGCCCCTTTCGCTGTACCCCGTGCAATGAGATTTACTCATTGCTGGTTGCTCAACCAGAATTGCTTAAAAGAACCTGTTTCGATGCTTCAATATTATATAGTTTTTTAATACCGATTATTGCGGCCCATAGTAACTCTTTTAAGGCTTTTAGCCAATAAATTTGCATTGAAAAGAAACCGCAAGATAGAGGAAGAAAGAAATAAGAAAGAAGGAAGAAAGTTAATAACTTGACGATTACCGAATGTACCAACAGGATCTTAGGGTGATCTTACAATATTTTTTATATATTTTCGTTTTTAATGTTGCTGTAAACAGTGAACTTTCAGTGTACCGTTTGCTCCTGTTTTCATCAACGTATAAAAAATATCGTTAAATTTATGGATAAATCTTCAAGCGAAAATACCGCTTCGATTCGCTTATGGCTTACGAGATTCGAATGGTTCAAACATACTGGTGCTAGCCCTGTGTCGAGCAGGGTACAGCTTATAACAGCTGCGTGTTATATCTGAAGGCGTCAAAAACATCGCTGCGTTTTTTAAAATGCAAATAGCAGAATAAGTTTTAAGGTGATAATTGTAAGATAGGGATAAGAGATCGAATAACAAAACATCAATTAATCTTGTTTCTAGCATCTCATTCGCGCTCTATGTGGAAATCATCTATAATGGAACTGCTCTGCTACCGAAGCATAAAATCTATCTAAACATTTTTTAAGATAACAACGAAAACCAGGGGGACAATATCTAAAAATACTATTTCCACACAAGTAACCTACAAGATCCACCTGTTGGATAACTAGGAGCTTGAGGACATTAGCGACAGTTCGATATAAACTTCATCTTAAAAATAGGTAGCATCTAATGGGACCGAGAAGTCACATGTTAGAAGTTCTTTTTGACAAAAAGGTATTTACTAAAAGGAGCTGTGTCCAACGTCAAGCAGAAAGGAGATATCCTTTGTACGTTGTGGAATAGACACATTGCTCTAATTCGAATGAACTTATTCAATCATACATAGAAAGGTAACCTAAGGAGCGCCTTAAGGCAAATCTTCCATAGTACACTGGTTTCCGATGCAATAATTGCACTGATTTCCCACCGTCTAGTTAGTTTTACAGTACGATCTCTCGAAAGCACAATGCTATTTTTGTGACACCACCTTGACAGGCCAAAGGCTTTGATTGTATCTATTTTGATATTATATTGAAATTTGTGATTGAAATATTAGCTTAAAAAAGAACGCGTGCTTTGTTTTACTTTATGCAGTCGAGAATCCCGTGACTGGTTCGAGTCCGCGAGAAATGTGCACCTTGTACGGCACGTTGAATCTGACTACGTAGGTTGCATTCGCGGCGATAGCCATAAATCATGACCGACTTTCACCAGTTGATTGTGTGATTTGTTCTCTCAATGATCGCACATTCTATTCGGGCAGTATTTTAAAACATCTCAAGTTCGTTTGGCTGAGCTGTGCGAGGTTAGAGCTACGTGCATGATCCGAGTCGATGGAGGAGTTCGGTATCCCCTGTGCCTGCCGATCGGTCCATGTCCTTGGAAGAGATGCGAGAGCTGAGGAGAATGCGGGGGCGAAAACGAAAGCTGGCGGTATTTGCGAGGCTGAACGCAGCAAAAAGAAAAGGCAGCAAGCAGATTCCCAGGAGAACATGAGTGTCACTAATCGGCTTAAGACAACAGAAGAGACGCAACCGTGGCTGTTCTAGGAGCAGCTTGCGGAAAGCAACTTCGTGTGCAGGCGAAAAGGAAGTAGAAGAAGAAGCTAGAGAGAGAGAGAGAATAGAACGGCGAACGGGACTTGGTAAAACGAAGAACAGGGATAAGAACCCAGATGTTCCCACTTCTGACGAGTCATCGTGGTGCCAGTGCGAATTGTGGCGGCAGAGGCGGTGGTTTGTTTATCAATCACTGGAATGCAGCCTGGAGAAACAAGCCAGGATGATGATAGGGAGACAAGGGGGGGGAGATGGCAAAACAGAAAAAGCACACCACAGAGAATTAGCAGCTAAAGAGGACAAAGAGACTGGGCGTGGAATGAGCAGCATGGCGGAGAAACATGTACAGAGCTTATGTGATGCACGGAGGTTATGTGATGGACATCGACGATATTATCATGTAGCGACGAACTCTAAGGATTAAGAGATACCGATGGTAACTAACTTTATTAGTAAATCTAATGGCAAAAAAGGGGAATTTGACATGCACCTGTTAGTGAAATTCAAACTGGCGTCATGAAAGGTCGAAGCTCCGAGTTACGGTCTATTCGAGTCTACGGCTGGAGGGAATGATTGTTTTGGAAGGTAAATGTTGTCCTTGCGGTGACGATTGGGGGATCCCCTGGCTTAAGAAACGGAATCACAAGACTTTTTTACGTTAATTGGAGTGGCTTGGAGTGGGGCTGCGAAGTATGACCATTATGAGTTGGCCTTTCTTTCGAAATGGGAGAACAAATTGTCCTAATACCAACATGTTTGTCGTACTCTGTGCAATTCTTATTTAAGACGTTTTTCCAATAAAGGTCGTTTTTCGTTTTTAATAGACAGGAGATTTAGAGACGTGCATGCATAGTTTTGCAACATATTGCAGATCTCTCTAGGGATGACATACAAAAGACGCTGAGTAAATGCGCTCGCACTAGCAACAAAGCACACGACAGGGCATCTTGCCGCTCCGCGCCGGAAGTTGAGAAGCAGTAAAAGCCTCTTGTTAGGTCGGCCTAACGTCAACCGTGAACACAAGAAGTCTCAAAGTGTCTCTCAACATAACCCTTATATGTTGCAAAATGAGAGTAAAACGGAGGTAAACAGTTCACACGAAAATATATATATATATATATATATATAGCCGGGAGTCAGAAAACAAAATAAATGATAACAACATTTATAAACAATTTGCATACTTGCCCTGAAGTCAGATTTATATTAGGTGCTACCGTATTCGAGACTGACCACTAACTCTCTTTCGTTCAAATTATAATGCAAGGGCTACTCATTAAAAAAATGCCAATATAGCATTTTTTCTCAAAAAAGTCGTTTTTGATTTATCCATATTTGTTTAGTATTACCTAATAAGGTAGATTCGTGAAATGTTTGACAAAATAAGAACCTAACTTCATCTTAATGGTGCACATTCAAGTCATTACTTCTTTGCCTAGTGTATTTTTAACTCGGAACTCATTTTCAAAATTCGATCGCACGTAAAGGTTATTAAAAGCAGTAGCTTGATAGAAAACTGCAGATGTTTTTGTCATCATACGAATCGATTGACCAAGGTACACAATCAACCGTAATACAATCTATAAACGACAATCGTGTATCTTGCTCGTTTTATTGTTTGCACGCTAAAAAGTTCTGCCGTAGAAAGTGATGTTTATTGTAACTTGTATACCTGTGAATTCCCTATTCATTAATGTTTAATTGATACCTAACATCATGGTCTTTAAGCAAATACAAATAAATGTACTCAATCCTATCACGCAACATCATTCCCCTTAAGCAAATACAAATAAATGTACTCAATCCTATCACGCTGTTCGTTAATTCCTAATCGAGATAGTTTCATCGTTGCGAAACAGATCAGTGTAGTGCTAGTTACTAGTGGCAACTCCTGTGAAGGACAGTGTCCTTAGTATTCGTCTTCACCTATGTGCACGCAATGAGGTTGATACTACGGCGTCGCTTGCCTTCGCCAAACCCAGCATGACCTTCTCTAGGCCACCCGGCTCTCTGTCCCCAAATACATATCCGGTTCGTGCCTATCCTGCATCAGTCAATGTTGTCGCGTTGCTTCGCAGTCTTCCACCCGAGTGGCCGTAATCTTGTATCCGCCACGCGCATATATATATATATATATATATATATTCGCACGTCCTCTGCTATCGGCATGTTCTATAGCCATCCTGCAATGCCGACCGACGGCAGTGGCCGTTTCCATCACTAGCGCTTGGCGCCTATCGCCGCCTTTATCGTCGACGCTTGTCAGGATCGTATTTGTGACGAGCCACCTACCACAATCTCGCCGCTTTGTTTCTTCTCTGGCATATCCGTCTGCGGCCGTCTGCTCAACGTCAGCTGACCACGGCGAGATGTGTGGGATTTGCCGACGTCTCTTCCATGGTGTCTGTGTCGTATAAACAGGCCATGAAGATGAGTCCTACCCTTTGCAGTAGCGAAAAAACTCGGCATTGCCAAAAATAATACACTAGTAAGCTTCGCGTAAACTGCACATAAACTAGTTGCATTCGTTATTATTGTCTTCATTTAGATTCTAGCTGTACTCTCGTTTGTTAGTCGAAGGCGTGTGTATCGAACGGGGGGGTTAGACGAAACGTCAAAGAATGAGGGTGGCATTTTCTTCTGAGATAAACTTACCAGAGACGTATTTGAGATAACTAACCTACTGAAAGCGCTTTAATACATTAGTACGCTCTGCAATATATATATTATTATTCTGTACGAATCCAGTACAATATCAAGAAACTGACGCAAGCTATCAGCATGAACCACATCGAGACAACGCCAAAATCCTATTTTTACTGGATTTAAAGATGCGCCTATTTGTTTTAATTTTAAAACACAATACAGTTGCTATGACTAGGTGACAATATTGTGGCTGTCTAGTTGTGGCTGTTTTTTTGTTGAGACCTGTTTGATGGCGATTCACGTGTCCGCCGTATACACTTACCTTCGTAGTCTGTTTTTGTTTTAGATGTAGAAAGAATAGCGCACAGTTCTATCTCTTTCGAAAAAATGCACCAACGGTTTACTGCCGTTGATCGTGTTTGGCCAGGGGCGTGAGGCTCTGAACTGTACTGAATTGGTACGTTGCCGATCTTGGTCTGGCCTAGTAACCCATTAGTCAAGCTTAGCTTTTTATCGTTTCCCCATAGGCTGGAGGAAAAGACCCTAAGGGATTACCACAGGAAATCGTTTTGAACACTACTTTAGTTATGTCTGTAATAGCGGGCGGTAGAGGAGGTTTAGGATGGCGTTTGCCCTGTCTGCGTTTTTTTGTGGCGTGTCTTCTTCGCGCTGGCGCTTCAGCTCCCTTTTAATATTTAGACGAATCGCGTTGCAATATTTCTCTGCTTTTAATTTTACAGCACCCGCCCATCATTGACCCACGTTAGTCTGTGGGTCGACAGAAACTTTGAGACATCCTTCGGCGTCTTCGCGATCTTGTCAGAACTTGTGGCACTCGGCAAGGATTTGCTTTGGTGCGTCCAATGCATTTCTTCCTTTCTATGTGGTCACTAAGAAACCAGGCAGTCGGAAAGGGTAGACACTCCTGATCCTCACTGAGAACTAGGCTTGGAGACCCGAGAGAGACGTCACATTTAAGCGCAATGCGTTTTAGAAGTTTGTGCGAACTCAAGGGCCGTAATGTGTTTTTTAGTATGTGAGTAGTATGTGAACAATATGTGAACTATGGCAGGACTAATCTCTCTTACAATGTCAAAGAAATTTCCGCCTTTTTGAAAACAAGATAACGACATAGTATCAGAAATCAAACCTGCTGACTGCATTGCCTCGTTAATATGCTGACTAAGCTCTAACTGTGAAACCCTCTGAAAGACTTTACAATTACAGTAAAATTAGAGTTGGAAGTACACACCTGAAAGGTCTCTTAACATATGACCACACGTTTTGGAACCGATATTATCATGTCATTATCACGGCACCGTTTTACAGCCTAATCAATAGCGGATTTCAATTGACTTCTCTCTTTTTAGGAACTCACAGGTTCACACACTTTAAAGACATTTGCGCAAACTTTATATACGGCCGATATTGGGATTATATAGTTATTACCTAGAATGTAAAAGTAAAATAAAATAAAACCTAGATAACTCTTTTGAGGTTCACCTAAGAGGTCATAGTCATTTTAACTGCTTTTGAAATGACCACACAATTGTTAACTCCTAAGTATAAAGCAACTTATAGAATCAACTTCGTATCAACATAAAGATTCTTAATTCTAATGAGAGCACTCCGTGGCTTGTTAAATGCTTTAAAACATTAAAATACATATCAACTATTAACGTGTTGTTTTTCTCCATAACATATGTTGAACCACACCAATTAAATGCATGGCAGCTCACTTCCACGTTGTAAAACTGTGCGATTCCTCCCAGAAAATTCTGAAAACTGACAACTAGTAGCAATGTGGTTGACTTATATCTTTTTAAATATACTACGGTAATTAAAACTTGTGTTACAGGCCTGTACTTATTGAACTTTGACGTTACGTACTTTTGTAGACAGGAGTAGCCATTGACTGTTTACATCCACCACAACTTCATTTTGTAGGATCGGCAGTTTATGAATTAAATGGGCTCAGCGTGATATAGAAGCTCGTTTTCTGTAAAATATTGGTGTGATAAAATAAGGGATCAAACAGCATTTCAAAACAAATTTATGTGATTTTCACCAGAATATTTCCTCTGGCTATACATGGAAATACGAGATACCTTCTGAGTCTGTCAGATCGTCTTTGAAAACGACCAAGCTCCAGTGTTAGCATTTTGGTGTGGTGGTGAGATCAGCGTGAGCAACGTGGCGTCATGTAGTGACATACTGTAGCACTTGTTGTTCCGCTCAGTTTGCCGTAGTTGTGTGCGCTTTCCCCTCATAGTGGAGAATATGGAATATGCAAGTGTCGGCCGTCCCATACCCGACAATGCAGAACCACAGATACCGCCAGCTGTTTCTGTCCAAGATGTCAATAACTAAATAGGTATATTGCACAGATGCCACTACCGTGCGCAGTAGCGTAGTTGTGGAAATCCATATGGTGCTCACTCATCAGTGAATCGGTACTTATTGGCTGATATCAGTTAAGTTCACCAATATTTTTAGTTTTTCGGTCACAACGAAAAGGAATTCGCAGTTAGAGCTTTACACTCGGTTTAGCAAGATCTTTCTGTAAAGGACAATTTATATTTTTTGTTGTAAAGACAAATTATATTTTTTGTGATGCTCAGAATTTTTATGCAAAATATTATACCCTACTAATGCTACAAGCATTCATTTCTACTTGATTCCCTTAGTCACCGCATCACTGTTTATGAAACCGTGATTACCTTCTTGAGCTATCTTTACCAGAATGCCAGTGTCATATATATCGTACCAATATGTGTATCTAGGGATAAACCAACTTTTTAATTGCGCCCTCTAGCGGAAGAAAGCTGATATTAAAAAATTTGAAACTACCAAACGAAATTGCGAACAACATGTTACTTGCTAACACAACATATGGCATAATGGCAAGGTTGACGTTTTCCATACCTATAGGTCTGTAAGGAAACATTTACGTTATAGAAGCCAAATAGATATGTTCCTATTAAAATTAACGCACATACAATTTGATAAACTAGATAATTTTACGGACAAGCGAGGAGAAGCGACGTGGTAGATTTTCGGGTCGTAATTTAAGAACCATTGTTAGGATGGTATAGACACGTGGACAAGGTAAACCCAAAACAACAGTTTTCAATTTTGACCTTCGGTGTGATTTGGTGGTCTCCATATTCGCCTTGCCGCGTTTGTGAGAAAGTAGTTTTCTGAGTGTAGAAATTCTTTACAAATAGAACAAAAGTCAAGTTTTTTCAGTGCGACGTCTAGTGTAGAACTGCAGTGCTAGTCGTAGGTTAGATAATGAATACCACCTATACGTTACCATTATTTGAAAGGAACAGATCCGCTTTACAAGACTAATGGACACGTTTAAATTGTCCACATGCCATTTATAGTCCTATGACGCAATAAAACTTACTTTCACTATCCGGGTTCAGCCTGGTGAATTTCCCAGATTTTAAGTAAAACTTTAGAATCTCCTAGGCAGTTACATGAATATTGTAACTATGAAAGGGCTTCAGCCTAAAGAAAAATAAAAAAAGTAGAACTCATTTAAAGAAATCAGGTATTGTATAAGTGCACTAACTGACCTTTATAAGTGACCTACCTGAGCTCGTCCTTGTAGCTCAAGTAACCCTTTTGGATAGCAAATGTTCTTCAATGATAAAGGGTAGTGTCTTTTTTGGAACCGATCTTATGACTAATCATTGCTCAGATGGCCCGACTAGCAGAAACGTTCTTGAATTACAAGCGAATATTAGTACTCACAATATCATTGGACCAACATTTGAGTAGTGAACAACAGAAAGGCCTTGGTCATTGGCTGCATTTGACCGAATAGTACCAGCTGTCCAGGGACGCACACGCTTTTCATATGTTGTATTTGTTTTCGTAGGCAAAACAGAATAGCAGCAAAAACTTAAAGCTTCATGAATGGTTTAAGTTCTATTCACTAACTTATAAATTAGCTCTAACAGATCGCACACACGTATTTATTAAACTAGTAGATCGTAGACTCGCAGTTGTTTCTAGTTTCTATATTTTATAGTATCTAGTTCTATATTTTATAATTTATTTACCACTAGAGCACTTAGCAGAATTTTGGAGATAATTTGCGTAAAGTCTCACAGGAGCACTGTGTGCATAGTTCCAACGATGCTACATACTTGACATCCTAATTTGTCAGTCTTACCAGAACTGTAAGTAATTAACTAGGATAATGTGCAAGAATATCTATAAAAAGTTGGAGAGCAGTAATAATAATAATAATAATAATAATAATAATAATAATAATAATAATAATAGCTGTTTATCCTACAGTCTTTGAATACTCTACTAATTCAGTTATCTATCTACATTTAAAACGACACATTTACGAACAGACAATAAGGATGATGACAGCTCCGACATGACGTGATATGGTCGTCGTTTTCCTTTCAAGTGCTTTTGGTTGCCCGACAGATCAAGGGTCTCTCAGCTTGCGTAGGACGATACAGCGAGGCAACGGTCAGTGTGATACAAAATACAATGCTCGTTGCATCTCACATCCTGACAGGCACCAACCGGCCTACGATAGCCGGGTGTCTCGCAGAGACGGTGTTGATATCCTTTACATCCGTACAGCTTATCAGACCACCACGAACCTTTTTCTTTTCTGCGTTATTTTCCGTGCTTCTTTGTGTATTATGTTAGTTTGGAAGAACGCCGCATCCTTCTCTGCCATTTGTCCTAGTAGCCGGCTAAACATCTGCTGTAAGCTTGTGACGCCGACGGCAGGACGCTCCTTTTCAGGGATTCGATGAACAGCTGTCTTCGGAAATGACAATGTGTAATGATCTTAAGTAGTCACTCGCTTGCCGCGTCCCAAATAAATGACCCACTAAAAATTGCTGCAGAGATGAGCTATTGAATGCTTATTGCGACGAGCACTTACCCTGCTGTGACACTGCTAGTGAATAGAAGCAACGCGTATTGACCGTTCTTTACCACTTCCGGTCTAATGTGAGACAGCTACAATGCTAACGTCAAGTCACCATGGGACCTAAAAAAACACCTCAGATAGATGGTAGACGCATATGTTGGCAAACTCTTCAGATAGGTAAATATTAAATTTCAATATATTTTCTGCAATCCGGCAAAGGCTACTCACTTATCTTGAAAGCCGGCATGTTCTACAAGCCACTTGGGTGTAGCGACTTCAACCGTTTCTTCTAAAAATTTTTGATGACTAGCTGGTGTCACTTACATTTCGAGGGGGTTAATGCTGATGCGTATTTCTGCCAGATATTGAATCTAGTTTGAGCACATAGCTTTGGCCGTACTGCCCGAAAAAGACAATTGAACATCTGCGATGTAAGTAACCCATACGGCGATTTAAGCGTACGCCCATATTGTTATAGGCTCGCTTACGGTTACCTTTGTCATCAGGATCTGTGGTTTTTACTTCAAAGATCAAATTTTTACCGCTTGTACTTGAGACAGTGCGATATTTGTTTATTCATGCCTAGAGGTGAACGTAGAAAGGCGTATCGACAGATGGTGAAGCCCCACCTTATTGGTCGAGGACAATAAAAAGAGAACTCATTAGCGCACCTGGAAGGTTAAAGACGCTATTTAAAAGAAAAGATTAGAATATTTCACATGGATTATGGAGAAGCCAGCCTCTATGTGAGATATAGACACGCAAGCCGAAAAGGCAGCATCTGCGCTGTAAAAAAATCGCTGTGAAAGGCTATCCAAGAGAAGACTGGATTTCGTCGGTGAAACCTTACCGCAGAATTCACTGTCAAATTCCGAGTTAACAATTCCTTGCCTATCTGAATCTGGGGTGTAATCATTCCAAAGAACCGCTGATGCGTAATATAATAGCGTCAACAGTGCAGATATAACCTAGTAAAATCAATCTCCCCGAGTTGCACTCACCTGAAATCCGACTTAATTGGGATGCTTTCAACGAAATCGGCTTTAGCTGGCTTAGCCATGAGCTGGATGGTGCGTGCAGCACTTCGCTCGACGTTTTAGAAGTGTTTAGTACAGAACGTGTGTAATATGTGGGTTGTGACTTGAACGCTGCTTTGACCTGTAGCGTAATTGATTTACTGTCGAACAAAATCAAACACAACGAATGGTCAAGCTTGTGACTGGGGCCTCATTGATGTAGCCCAAGGGCTACGTACATCCTGGGCGCAAACGAACCACTGAGAAAACGAGGAAAAAAGCTCTTCACAGTGTCAAGGAGGCTATGTTTTTCTTCGCCAGCTTCTCATTGTAGAAGCTAGTTGAGGTACTGATAACCTATGGAAAGATAAATTTGCCACTCAAGTAAAATGGTCATTTTTGGTTTAAACAAAAGTTCTTAATCCGGTATTCTCTCTATCGTATTAGAGGAATCTCAACCAACTCGGCCAATCTGCCTATTGCTTCACGCCCATTTATTTTTTGGTATCACCCAAATGGGTCTTGCTTTGCATGATTTGTTAGTTTGAATTAGTGTACCTTGAAGAAGTCACATGATAATCATTCTAGATCCGTCTTCTCAATTCTGTTTAGAAAAAGGGAACTTTGAACCTCTAATACTTCTCTACTATAAAAGTTTGTGTATTGTATGTACACAGTGGAGAAATGCGTGTGTGCGAAATCACGGTTGTGTACAAGCACTAATTTTCACGATTACTTGTCGATTGTTTAGTAGCAGGTAGGGGCCACCGCGATGTAACTTAATTAGAGCCCGCTGTGATCGCCGTAATTAAGTTGCGTAATAAGTTTAGACCTTGAAAGCCAATTTCGTACATCATCATTACAAAAATAATAATTAATAATATTATTTGACTGACTGAAGTGCAATTGAACGTGTTTGCAGCCATAACGAGTCGTGTTTACTCAGGCTGGGTGTGCAGTTGAAGAACTTCGGGACTTCGCGTTCAATTTAATGGACTTATTACGTTAGCTTTATGCGTCAATATAGCTTCGCTACCGTCAAAAATTAATTAAACTTGTAAACTTCCTCATTATTTTCTGCTACCAGTTTCGTTGAGTTTCGTGGTTTTTTTCAGAGAATTACGTTCCATTGCGCTGCATAATGAAGGCTTTGTAGAAAAGTCACTACCAGGCATGAACGTAACAATACTAACGGGGATGACCCTTTTCCATTGATGTCGAAACGCTGACCAGTAGGTGACACTGCCATGTGCCATTCAGTGTACATGTATTTTTTCTATTCGAAATTTGACGTGTTACCTGCATCTCGTACGTACGGCGGGGCCTGTTGCTAGCGGAGCTTCCAGCTAACGTCGAAGATTAACGACCTCTTCATCCTACAAGCTTCGGTTACAGCATGTGCGAGCGGCGGCGGTTGTAGTAGCTTGCTTGTACTGCTTGCAAGGTTCTTCAAGCCAAAGTGGTTTAGGGCGAGAGACGGAAAGGCTCTCGGCCGAGTGATCAGGCTGCCGGTAGCGTTCGGCCATCTTTCTTTTCTCCTGTACGTGCGCGATACGTTACCCTCCACGGGCCGTTCAACCGCTGCTTAGCTACTCGGCTACCGGTTTGTCTTCTGCCTCGCTGATTCCTTGTGGATTCTTCGTTTTGTCTTTCTATCGCCGGCCTTGTCTACGTCGGTTGTTCCGTTTCGCGTGATTCGTGAAGGGCTTGTTAGCAAGTAAAACCGCTGCTGGACGAGCGAAGCCATCACCCGTGCCCTTTTGTGCCGTGACCTTGCAGAGAACGCAATTTTGACTGAGAGACAGGCATTTCAGGCTCACGAAGGGCTGTACTGTATCATTCGCCTATTTTCTATAGTTGTTCTGTATGTTTACTCGATATATTGAGGGCCTCTAGAGTGTGAGGTGGGTGAGCCGTAGATATTCATTTTCACATCTATTACAATATTATTACCATACTGGTGCTTAGTAAGCTCCAAACGAAACCGGCAACAAAACTATAGGAAATATGAGAGCATCAAGTTGCTGCTTCTGTGTATTGGTTAGGTACCAAATTGCCCTAAGGGAGATGTCTTCTATAAGGCTGTATAAAAAAAGGATTTTATGTTCTCACCGGATAGCTCGTCCAAAAGAAGTTTGCGGTAGACGAGGGTCACAGAGTGAGGCGGCTAGAAACCGGTCATAGCACAATCACATTAAAAAGGCGGATCTCGATGTCCAATTCTGAGGCAGTCTTCTTTCAAGCACTTTGATCACTTGCTGATGATCAGGACTAACTGAACAGAGATAACGCTTAGATATATGCCAACTCGATGTAAATTAATACTAGATAGTTTTTGTTCTGCCGTTTTTCGAATTTAAATTAGAAGCATCCTGAAGATCATGGATGCTAGAAACCGTCAACATTCTCGTGCTATGGGCCTGCTCGATGTCGCAGATCGTCTTGTCAATCAATTACACATAAGGTACTGGGAGCAATTGTATGCATGTTTTTGACAACGATATCACCGAAATAAGATATAATTAACAAGAATTGGGTTTTACGCGGTTTCTCTGAGCTGTGCCAATCCATAGTGTCGGACTAGCAGAGCTATTTCTGCGTACTAGAATTCAAAAATCGCATCTATGAGTTTAAGTGTATGGCCCTCATGTTCGAAAGTGTCAGTTAAAGCTTCTGACCGTACGTTTGTCGGCATTAGCCCTCCAGAAAGAATGCTTGAGCACTTTAGATACCATATCTTCTGCATACAATACATATTTCTCTTCGGCCTCTTCGACCGTACTTCGTACTTCGACCGTTCAAGTAGGCTTCTATGTACGACTCTGAATGTGTTCTATTACTAGTGGCGAACACATCGATGTAAGAAATCACCAATTAGTTTGGCGAAAGTTTGGTTTATCTTCGATGAGTGCATTGTTATGAATGGGTCGCGTTTTTGTTTGTTGTGTTTCTGGGCGGGTCGCTAACCTAAAGAAATGGAGATTTGCTCAGGGCGAGCAAGCGTAGAAGGGGTCGTAGTAGAGGTAACGCTAGGGAGCCAACATGGCTCGGGACTGCAGAGCAGTTGCAGGCACGACGTGAGCTGGTAGGCGGTGAGAGTGCAAGCAAAACGAGAAGAGACGAAAAGAAGGATAGGAAGTGGTTGGTATCTGCGGAAAGAGCCTACTCAAGCTGGCCGCCGAGTGCGGGCCACGAGCCAGCAAGCTAGCGACCGTCCGAACGGCAAGTCGGAACGCCAGCGTAACTCGGCCAAAACAGGACGGAAAGGAAAGAGAGCGGATATGGGCCAGAGGATGAGGACGACTATTGCGTACGTGTTCAGTAGGGGGAGGTGAAGCGTGGGCGCGTATGGGTGGAGACGACGTGATCGAGGAGGCACATTTTTGATGTTTGCTTAGCCGCCCGACTGACGCGACCGGGGCAACCGACTTCCACCGACTCCGCCGTCGGTTTCTCCACCGTTGGACGCTCCTGGCGGCCTGCAGGAGGAGGAAGAGGAGAATGTCTCGCGCGGGAACGGAGATGGGGATGAAGGTTCCAATCCTCCTTTCCCACTCTGCCCCAAAACTCGAGTAAAAGCTCTATGCATAATAGCAGCCGTACTGGCACTGGCGCGCTCACCAACCGCAGCAATAGCACAATTCGGATTAAGGACAGAAACGCGCAGAGATCGACACGGCAGGGTGAAATGCGGCGGCGGACCGAACAGACGAAGAAGAAGCCGAAGAACAACAGAAGCGAACGGGAGAAGCACTTACCGGTCCGTTTCTTCCGATAGACCAAAACTGGACCAACCCATTCGGTCGCATCGTAGGCCACTGAGCAGCTGAGATTGCATGGCCGCAGTGGCTGAGAAAACTCCACTACGATAAGAAAACATTACTAGTAGCTCAAGTCAGAGTGCTAAAAGTATGACAGTCTGTGCGATCATATAGCATTAATTCACTAGCGGATGCGGTTTGAACAAAGCATATGGTTGTTGCCATTTTATTGATGTTTTTCATCGTTTATCCTACCAAGATGACAGAGTGAACGGTCAGTACGCAGTAATTAATCTGTAGGTAACACGAGATGTGAAACAGCTCACTTTAAATAGGCGCGGAGTGTGCATTGTGGCACCTCGACAAGATTCTACCATCAGCACCAAGCCAGACAACGCCTAATAGACACGATTGCCAGAGAGAGACTATTAGAATGAGTGCATATTGGTAATACAACGAAAAGTTTAGTTTACGAATAGTTTAAAATCTTGCTCTAAAAATTAATACACTGCACTCATCGCATTGTTCTACGAGGAGAATTGCCCGATTATTAAAAAAAAAGTACACATTGAAGATGGTTATGTTTGTTTTTCGTGACGTTCACGTATTTAGAACATAGTTTGGACCTGGCAATGGATCCAAACACTTTTTTTATACTTCTTAACGGTTTTGCGTAAGAATGTTCTATATTGCATTGCTTGACGCGTTGTGTCCAACTACCAAGATGACAGGTGAATTAAATACCATGATAGACTATATAGCACTAACCATATTTGCACAAAGCCACTGGCCGAGCCAAAAGAGTTGTATATATCGATTCATTTTCTATTACAAGGAAACCGCCAGATGGCAAATGATTAGCGCCTGTATCGCACCGAATCTTTTAGCAGCTGGCAAAAGACTTAAGTTATCCGCTTCAGGCCATCCATTGCTGAAATAAGTACAAATATATAGCCCTAGTGTATAATCTGTTGTTGCGAAAACAAAATCGACATTCAGAGTGGGCAGTTCGATGCCGGAAGTGCATGTCCTCTGCGAACATTTCTTCGTAGACTTACATAAGCGCCTACTTGGGGACAACAGTCATACACGTGTATATATATATATATATATATACACACATAAGTAGCGAAAATCAACACAAGGACGGAGACGATGACATATCCCGTAATTAGATTACAGCTATGTACTTCTTTCTTTGCCATGTCCTTGTTCCTCCTTGTCGACCCCTGCGTTCTTCCCCGATCCAAAGATATCGGCACTGCCACCTATCGGCGCTGGTGGGCCGCCGGCCACTCGGCGCCCTGTGTTCACCTCCAAGTCAAATATATCGGTACACCAGTGACCCCAATGCCGACTGTACACAAAGTCCCAAATCCGCCTCTGCTGTGCTGGTGAGAAATTCTGCTGACGACATCATTTAGTTGCAGCGGTATCCTCCTCATGGCAAGAAAGCGATACAGAAACACCTGCCCCTCCGTCCGCCCCCCCTTCCTGTGTTATGTCGATGGTCAGTGTGTCAGATTGATCGTATGGGATGGCCTTTCCCGCCTGTTTGTAACGGCGGAGTCAGCGGACAAACGATCTGTGGAGACCTTTCTGTGTTACTGGAGGTTACCGTCCGGGATGCCAATACGACCGAGTCGTTGTCGCTCCACGAAAACGAAATGGACGGTTTTTAGAATGGAAATTTAACATGCTTCACACTGCGTTGCTGTATACCAAATAAGTTTAGACATGATGTTATAGCATATTATTAGCCTGTTGTTTTTTCGTCTTTGTTATGTTAGCCTTCCTGTCGTTGTTACGGCCGAACATCTACAAATCAGATATCAACACTTTGCCTTTTGCTCAAGAATCACCACATAGAAAACAGAAAATGGGTACAGCCTGACGATATAGAACAAGTAGAACACAATGTTGTACTTCACAGAGATCTTAGAGCTCAGAAGAAATGCCATTACCACCGTTTCCTGCTAATTGTTTCGATTAAAGAGGTATCCACCAAGATCACAATATTATTTAAAACGTAAATGCTAGAAGTTATATCTATAGTTCTAATAAAGTGATTGACTGTATGGCATATTTCAAACATAGGAGTACATATGACAGAATAAAGGGTCGCACGCATCTTTAGGATTACCCGAATCTGTCATACAGACAGTGAGTAGAACTATATCACTATTGTTATATGGCTTAATCAGTTGAAATAGTAAATTCGAGTCAATATTTTTCCGAAGATGGTGGAATATGGCAAAAATCCGATGTAGACTGATATGCACGAGCGGCCTCAAAGTGCACCTAAAAATCAAACGATTCGTGTCAGCTTTTCCATTCGTTAATTGAGATATGGCCCGCCAAAATGACCTTTTATAACAAACACCAGAATCCAAACGGAGAAAACATTTCATTGGATGCAACATTGTCCCAAATAGTTCACTGCACGTTCGGGAGATGTACAGAAATCAAACAGCCATGTCAGCGGTAAAGACAATGAAAAAATTAAAACACGACCAGCTATCGGATTTGACTCATTAGATGATGCTGTTACAGTATTGAACGCTTTAGACAGGTTTGTCCTACCTAAAGATATCCCGAAACATTGTGGCAATATAAAACTACACGGTTCCCAGCTAATAGCGTCCGTATTCGACAATGTGGAACTGCGCAAGCTATTGAAGGCAACTGAGTGTTCATCAAGTAATATTGTCTACCACACAGAAAGCAATACGTCGACTCAAGAAGAAACAGCTCTGTTGAAAAATTTTGTGCCAGGCATCGCAGTGTGCGATAAAATATCTTCACTTGCCTTTAAGGTGCTGACCGTTCCTCGATTTCGTTGTAGTTGAACATAGCAGGCGGAGCGTTCGCTGTCACGGCGCAGTAATCGTCTAGGTGGAAGCCAAGAGGCTCAACACGACGACGTGTGGCTGGCCGACTCTTCGCCTATGTGACGAGCTTGCTGGTCCTAGCGCTTGTTCTCAATCCCTCGGGGATTCCCCGCTCAAGACAGCAGCAGCACAAACGACAGCAGGCCAGGCAGTAGCAGCTGCTGTCGTCTGAGATTGATGGCATGTCAGCTGATCTATAACCAAGAACATGGTCAGTAAGCCGGCCGGGTTCCGGCATCGGGTTCCGGAACATTACGACACCAACCAGGCAGTCCATGGACAATGGTATCGCAGTCTAAAAACGGCGGCAAAAGGGCCGTGCGATGAGTGCAGCGTAAGGCCTGTCGAGTAGGAAGGCGACGCTGAAAAGGGATTTGCGTTGAATCTCTAGCTTCATTATTAGCCGGTTAAGCGTTGTATTCGAGGTCGCGTCTGGGCGACAGGACGAAGCGAGCTGAAAGGAGGAGCCGGCTCATATCTAGCCAAGGAGAAGCTTCAAAGATAAAAAAAAAACCGTTCTAAATTAGCTTCCTTATCGTTGACGGTAACGATAAGGGTATCGGTCGTGCGGAGGGAACCTAAAGAGGACATGAGGTTGGCTGTCGACAATTACAATTAAAAATTGCAATTCTTACGCTGAGTTTCATCTTATTTTTATGGTAGCGAATTTTCTTTATATTTTAGTCGGACTTTGACAGAAAAACAGAAATAGAAGCGCTTCGTGAGGGTATGGATTCAAAGCACCCGTGATGGTTGCTACAGACAGCGCTGCGGTGTTCCCCTATCTTTTGTTTGTACTCAACTACTTTTAAAATAAGTTCGGCGTAAGATCAACTTAATCGGGCCATTGTTATCGCTCAAATGATTCTGTCGATAGACGAGAAGTAGTATGTTAAAATCAGATTAGCCTAATACTGTATGGCACGTCTTAAAATTTCAGTACTGGCAGGCTAAATTGGAATAATATGGCTAAGATGGAGGAAACGAATTTAAGCATCTCCTTTTTTCTTATAATTTTTCGTTTTTTCATTGATTCTACTTGTAGAAATACAGTACCTGAGTTTTAACAATTTCAAAGAGCGACCGCAGAACGTTTGTTAGAGTCAATTTTTATGGTTAACGAGGCCATGTTGACCAATTCATCTATATTCCACCTAGAGTGTAGAAAGGATACAGTAGACAATGCATTAGGCCAAAGGTAGGACAGCTGTCTTCTCCTACCCACTACCCTATCTGCATATAAGGCGTATTTGTTTAGTCTGCCCTTCGGATAGTCTGCGATAGATCAATCAACGCCATTCATCTGATTGCTTTTGCAGACTCTTGAACAGAAGAAGAAAGCAGTCCAAGGATGTGCTAAACATCGTAAGTTAACAGTTGGAAAACGAATTGGCAACCGACAGAAGACATTATGCAATACAGGCTACTGTGTGTCGCGTTGTGCGCTACTATACTACAATATACATAATCAGCCACTTGTATCCGCATTTATCAGTTGGTTCCCTACGGTTAGATACTGTGATTAATGCGCAGTGTGTCGATAAAAAAAATCGGCTAGAACAATTCGAGTTTTTAGCCGATATTACCTGGTCAGACCTTTTCAGTTTTCCTGTGTTAAACCGGGATTGCGTATTTACGTCAAACAAGTCGTTGTTAATATTTAAACGATCGTCCTGAACGAAAGCGTAAATACTGACATAATGTTACCAAGAACAGAAATATACAACAAAATTTTAGCCATAACTGTATTATGTCTAACCATAATGAAGACAGAGCGTATACAGAAATTCTTGTTTTCGTTACTCATTATGTATGCATACTCGCTCACTAGTTGAACATCGTTATTTGTACTAATTATCTCATGATAATAATCAATTGCCGCCACAATTTACTCCAACATTCCTATATGTCGAACGTATTATTTTGGCATGTGAGCAGACCCTAAAGAAACGATTTTGTCTTGCAATAATATGGTATTACCCAAACTTTGATATCGCCTAATTGGTCTTCAATACTTAAACAGAAATGCGATAAATGTATTCCTTTCTGTATCTCGTCTTTCGTACCGATAATATTTGTCCGCTGTGTCAGAAACCCTCGCCCGCCAAGCAACGAAACGGTGCCCAGCTGAAATCACTTTGATTTATGTATGAACAATTGCCCTTCTGCCTATCCGCGACGGTAGAGGTCATGCAGAAAAAAACGGTTGCCCAAGATTTTCCTCACTTTAAATGTATTTTCCATGGCTTCGAACCGTTCGCCTCATCCTGTCTCTTCAAACAGGAATTTAGAACCGGGTTTGTTCTTCGCCGGACCAGCCAATCGGGCTATCATTATATCAATGGATTTATAGTTCCTATGAGACTTTTTTCTTGTTGTAAAGTCATATCTGTGTGAGGTGTGAGTGGATCAGAGCTTTAGCTGCCAACTCGAGGGCAAATCGTGCTGGTATCTTTCAACCAGGTGAACAGCGAACAGGGGTGTATTGCCGCTGTGCCGAGGCATTTTTAGAGTGAGGAGAATCGGTGTGCTCATCTGCTGGAGGAGGTCGGCCACAGACCTTTGCACTCCCCATTTCTCATCACGTAACTGCTTAAAGCCTCTCAGCAAAGGAACCCTTGGAGGGATGCAATAAGGGAAACGACCTGCGCTGTACGGATGAGTGGGTATTGTAAACATATGTCGCTATTTTTGTAATCATCAATCACCTGCGCTTGTTCCGTACCAGTTTTCGTGTGGCTGCAGCAAATCAACGATGAGTTATCCCTGGTTAGACTCGCAAGCGTATACTTTGCGGCCTCACAGGGACGGATTCCGTAAAACTTAGATAGTTGACAGGACGAAGGGTATTGGAAGAAC
>MNPL01001129.1:0-20290 GCA_002081605.1 Tropilaelaps mercedesae | reverse complement strand
TATATATATATATATATATATATATATATATATTAGTCTAACCAACAATACAAACGATGAGCGAGGCGTGGCTGGCTTAGTTCCCTGCGTGTAGCGTTGACACAGTCTTAAATGTGTGGCCGGTGGTGGTGGGTTGGTCAGTCAACGGTATTGCGTAAGAACATTCACACGAATTCAGACACAGTTATCTATACCTATACAAATATACACACATACGCACAATCTACAATAGACGGCATAACATTATTACCACAAGCACAACCAGGTTCAGGAAAGCGGTACGACAGGCGCCATTCATCGCGTTTTCAGAGGTATTTCTCTACGTGGTCATTCATTTAGTTTCCTTAAGGTGACAGAAACGCCCCTAGTCCCTGCCGCTAAAGCGGCAAGGTGCAATTTCGCTTGTGTTGCCTCACTAATCGGCCGGTGCCAACCGCCTCACTTAATTCTACACGGACTTCCCTCAAGTTTGAGTAACGATATCTGCCTGCGCGCTAGCTGCGTCGTATCGTCGTTTCGTGCTTGTCTTATCTGACGTCGAATTCGGCGCCTACAGAGTACCCCACGCCGTGAGTGGTCGAGGTCACTAAAAGTGCTTCACGCAGCGCTATCAACTACGAGGTACAGGCTGGACGCAAGCACAATGAAGCGAAAGAGAGCGGGA
Source organism: Tropilaelaps mercedesae (assembly GCA_002081605.1). NCBI lineage: Eukaryota > Metazoa > Arthropoda > Arachnida > Mesostigmata > Laelapidae > Tropilaelaps > Tropilaelaps mercedesae. The sequence continues at coordinate 19,626 of MNPL01001129.1, read as the reverse complement.
AGCCGTTAGCCGGGCCAACGCGACTGGCCCTGTTGAAATGTCTACGTTTTTGCACCAGAATTTTGTTGTCTGCTGGCCTCGCCACTTATTGTTGGCATCGAGTGACCCGCGCGCAAAGACGGTGACCACCCAAAATGGTCAGGATATGAGAGTTGTACCGGCGAAGTGTACCCTGTTTTCAGCCACACCGGTCAAAACTAGAGGTTACCCAGTGTTAGGCAGTATTTGGGCCTCAATTGACTGCTGCAATTACATAGAATATTTAGCTGAGGATCGATTTGGACATCCTTCACCATGCTTTCATATATTTAAAAAAAAAATACCAAATTATATGTTAAATAGGGAAGACTAAAGAAAAAAATAATACGTCGGTCTGCATTTCGACATGTCCGGAAGATCCACGTGAGAAATAAAAAAAATATGACCATGTCGACGAACAGGATATTTTTGGAGTGCCAACATAGTAGTAGTGTTTCTACTAGCTTGGTAAACGTCTTTCGAAATACACCGTTAACCATTTAATACCCTTACGCCCTGTAATAGCACTGATACATAAATAAGACCCTGTCCCAAATATACGAAGATACGTCTATTCAAGAGGTTCACTTATTGCTAGGTCGCGTGGCACAATACGCAATCGATAGTTTGGAAAATAAGACCTATTGAATGCACATGTTACAGGAAAGCGAGCCATATCGAATTTTATGGTCAATGCAATATATTATTACACACGTTATCACATCAATGTGATTGAAGATGTTAAACAGGTGCTTCTTAGTAATAAAGGCTGACTTATAGTATATCGGTCTGGACACCGACAAGTCAAAAAAATTAAAATTACGTAGTGCGGCAAGGTCGTCCTGCAATCTCGTTCTCACCGGCATTTGGCTAAACAACTTGTATAATACGAAATCACAGGTAAAAGTAGGTTCAATCAATAATAAAGGAACGAATTGGTATAGAGCCTTGATAGAACTATAATAAATGACATTGCCAAGAGAATGAAATAAAATATCGACAGAAGAGTAAAATAATTCTTACTTATGCGCCTGTGATTTTTAGTTTCAAAAGAGAAATTTGGGATGTGTCTTTCGATATGATGTAACACACCGAAATGCAGTTTACAGGGCAAGCCTACGACGATATGTATACGGTACTACATCTCAGACAGCTCCACCCTCATGGTAAATTAAACCTTAACTTAGTCTTAATAGATGAGTTTCCTATGTAAATTCGATAAATATTCCTTTGCGAGTATGTTCTCCTCAGTTTAGTATGTTGTCGGCATATTAAACTGCGTAAAGCATGGCCAGTGTAGTAAATAGTAAATACCTCTACAAGTGGTCTTTTTAGTCTTAGTTGAAATATAAATTGGTTATCACTATTTGTAAGCATAGTCGATGAGAACAACAGTGCAGAAGCGTTTGCGTACAAAAAAACACTCGCACGCATATGGTTTTCTCGTTCTAAGTGGTCCGACTTCTAACCTCATTACGCTAATCCATTGCTTGCGATTTCCAACACATTGCCATACTAGTATCTGCTTGACGTGTAAATCCTCTTGGTAATTGTTGAGAACATCGGCTGTAGTTGCTGCATATTTTGAGGGAGAAAATAACGACTTTCATTTTATTGACTGCCCATCAGGGGGTCGAAGTCGAGTCGCGAGGGAATGCATGAGACAGAGAAAAGTGCTTCATGCCCTGGAATTGCTCGCCGATGTTACTGTCAATGGGCATTTATGGAGCGACTATTTGGAGACAATCTGTTGGCACGAGTGGGGCATCAGAGCGGAATTGTGGTCGCGCACGTTCACATGCAGCCCACTAAAACCACTTAAGACTGTCAGAAGTTTCCATAGGCTTTTGCGCCGGCTTGATCTTTGCAGCGGTCTAGAAAACGTGCCGTTTCCAACGACAGTACAGGTCCCTTGGAAACTACAAGAAAAAAACTTGCTTTTTTGCAAGCCTATGGCAGCATCAACGTCCGTTTAGTGTGACGGTGGCACTCCGCGGAGAATATTTCTACCATCCTCGTAATAGCTGGCAGCATCACCATCACAATCAGCATTATTGACGTGGTTGTTTTTATTGTTGTTTACACAAAAGTATCAACAGCAAAGAAAAAGTCGTTCACCGTTATACCCATCGTCGATTCGGCGGTTGTAGCTCAGAAATGTTTTGGAACAGTAGCAACAGTGGCTTTAGCTGAAAACGGAGGCTAATGATGATGACGCTGATGGCGAAAACATCGCCCTGACTTTTCGACGCGACAAAGGAGACAGCCACACCAAAGTAACCAAAGTTACAAAACATCAACAACGCCAGCAGCAACGTAAAGAGAGCAGCTGAAGAAATAACAGGAGAGTAAAATGTCACACCACTATTGGCAAACTAGCAGTGAGTGTCCACAACACAGTCTTCCCGCTAATATCGATTAGATCTTGTCCTTATATTTGTATGTCCATTCGTGCTCGAGAAATTATAAAATACACTCTCCTCCATGAGTAAAAGCACAGATACATTCATTTTATTTACACAAATACAAATATTATTATTATTCGCCATAAGTGGGGGAGTTTAGAGGTATTTAACGCGCGTAGGTGTGGTAGCCAAATTTGTTTTTAAGCGGGTCGGCTAGCTCCAGCCACAATCGAAATATCCCCCTGTGGACAATATGCAACATATGAGCCTGACCATTAATGTTGGCTACATCAGCCCAACAGAGTAAGACAAATATGCCGGTTTGATTAATAGCCGCGAGACGACATAAAGCCCCCAGGAGTGCGTTGCAAAAGCCTAGGAATATGCAAGTACCATGAACAAAATCTTTTCGTTACGAAGTTAGCATCTGTCTTTCGTACTTTTTGTTAAAGGACCATTATTCCGCCCTTGCGTGACTACCAGTTGAACATTTCTGTCTGCGCTCGCGGGCACTAAAGAAATTTTATAAAACCGCCACAATTTACCATTTGCCATTTGATCTCTTCGTGTCGTCTTCACAACATGAGGCGCGTATGTTTTCACTGTTGCCCGGTTTCTGTTTTTTTCACACCTCCACTCCTTTACCTGAACAATTTATTATACTCCCTTCAATAACTTGTGCGACTATTAACTCTCAAGTTATGCACGATTTATGTTTTATTCGCATCGTCTTAACACATTTATGTCATAAGATAACCCTTTCCCTTACTTTCCATGTTCTCTATTCATTGTTGATTTTTCCGTTTTTGAGTAGTTGTTACGCTTAAAAGTTTAATTTACTTTTTTATATACAGATATGACTGAACGAAAAAACGCAGTGAAAGACTCCTACCATATCTACTCACTCGCAAACTGGACCTTTTTGTATGATTTTATTTTTGAGGCAAATAAATTGGGTAGCTGTTATGGAGTTCTTAGGATCGTTGAATCCTGTAGAGGTGTCATGTTTACATAGGAGAAACCATGACACTGGCAGGCAAAAAGGGAAATATTTTTTTATTGCCAAAGGCCACTAGATGTCTTTTTTTGGGTTATCTTTGCCTTGGCAGTTAAGCCGATTGTACCGAGTTTCACTGCTCCAGACTATTCTGCTGCAAATCTGCCAGGGAAGAATAAACATTCCCCTCTAGTTAAAGTTCTGGGCTACCCAACAATAGTGTTGATGGTGAGGGATGTACAGGTTATCTGGAAACTACGACGTTTCAGCAAGTCGTGCTTAAATGATCCCTATGGGCATACGGTAAGTCAGATACGTTTATTATCTGTTTAGCTAACTGAAACTCTATGTAGAAAGGTATTTGTAACTGACGGTTGTTTGCGATAAACACAATACCATGTGCTAAGCAGTAAGAATGAGTAGAATCGCCCTGTATAGCAGATCAACTCTGGCCATAATTGGCCAAACACTTTATTCAACTGAGTTATGTTGATCACATACGAATTAAATGAAGACGACGGGAATATACTTTTTCATTCCCTTTTGGCTCATTCGACTGAAACCCCATTTTTTGCCGGGACGCGCGTATTCCACTATCGTATTATAAGCTTGCATTAAATAACAATAGATATGATTGATATTTTTTTTGTACGACCAAAAATGTGCGAAATACAACATTTAAATTATTGTCGTCTAAGTTTGGTCGGACTTAATGCATACTTAGCCTGCACACCTTGTTATTCATGCAAAAGGTTGAACTTTTTCAGAATTCTTGCCCCCTTTTCACTTGGCTTCTCCTACCTGCCGAAAGCTCGTGAAAATGATCACAATCCCTAGACTGCTATCGCCATTGGTGGACGAGCCGAAGCAAGACGGCAAAGTCGAGCCACCCCGAAAAGGGTGATAAAGACACTACAACGGATGAGGAAAAATGGCTTCTTCAATTGGTTTTTATACGCCCAAATGGCGGCAGCTCTTAAGCTTAGCTTTCTACCGGACACAATACTTCGTTAAAACAACCGCCAAAAAAAATTATATCTATCTGTATAGGAATCTCAAGGCGGGTCAAGGAGGTAATGTAGAATCATACGATGTCGTCACTTAGCCGCTCGTTTGTGGGGCAAAATAGGGTGCAGAAGTTTGAAGTTTCTTATAATATTGTCTCTAAGATGTATTTGCGATTCATAAGCTGTATATATTGGTACATATTCAAAATATAGAATACTGCACAGGTAGCACTTCTAATTAATATGCTAAAATAGAATGTCGAGCAGAAGACTATATAGTCGTTGACAACAATTAAGGTTTCTTGTTAGAATTCATCGTTCCTTCTTGAAATGGAGTTAACTAATGAGAGAAAGCTTCCTGCTTATAGCTAAAGTAAATAAGGGTGATTAGCAGAAAGGAATCTGTGGATTTAAGACAGATACGTAAGGAATGTGCAGATAAATAAGATGGTCAGTCATCAGGCTCTTTCGGGTCGGTCTGTACTAGTGGTAGTTTGCGTACAATGACTCCGGCTCTTGGCGTTTCGACAGCTATAGACAAGCGCGAGTGTTTTTGACGTCTTCATCGACAAACGATCATCGGGAACGAGCCAATCCCACCCTCTGCCAGATGCCCATTATTTCGCCATTAAAACACACCATACGACGCATTTAAGCGGTAGTGAAGCACAGTATCGTATTACAATAATTCATTGTAATGATTCATCATACACGAGCAAAGAAACCTTAAGATACATAGTGTAGCTATGATGGGCTCTAGGCAAGGTATTAGTAACTGTGGTATAGAAGCACAGAGACTTTAGGTTCTTACACATTCAGTAACAAACGTTAGATTTGATACCAAGAATGTATAAGCTTTCGTGCTTTATTATTATTTCTTACCATTTACTGTTCGTGTCTGCGCCATACGGTGGAAGAGCGCTCATTTGTGCGAGTGGAAACTAAGGAAGTGGAACGTATGACATTAACTACTAAATTCATTTATTCTTGCTTCAATCCTCAAAAATTTAATATATTTTACTAGCTTGTGATTATCAACGTGAAAACATCTGTCCATGTTTGGACCTGTCCATCTGTCAATTTGAAGAAACATTGTCTGTGAAATCTAGTTCATTCTGATGATGGCCACTTAGTAGCTTACTGAAGTGGACTTTTTAGAAAAAATTCATTTCACGATTTCATTAGGCAGCAAACATACAAAATATTTAGAGAAACCCTATTGGGCATTTAAGGAATGATTCTAAACAAGTTGGAAATAACTTGAGCTCACGCCGACATTCCAGGACCTATTCATAATAATTTTACTACGAGAAAAGCCACCGGTAACGCCGAGATCACTTCTAGAAACAAGGCGTTCCTGAATCTCAGTATCTCGATCGGGACAGCCGTACAATATTGCCAGACGAACAAAAGTTTCCAGGCCGACACAGTCAAGATCAACCGATGCAATCGGAATTTCTGGTATTACCATTTGGTACCACTCAGAAAATGCCGCAAAACGATACCTGACAGTCGTAACGCGAAACGAAAATACCCTTTTTTCTTGCATTGCTATACACGCGATTCCCATCTGCCATATTTTTTCTGCATTCTATATTCAATGCGGGCTTGGTTAGCCGGAGATAACGTACATATTGTGCCGTAAAACAATCTCTCTTGGCGATCCCATCAAGCCTTAGCGGATGTAAGGCGGAAGTGGAACGCGCGTCGAATACTTGAAATTCAAATTATGCTAGTACTAGGCGTAATTATTCTTAAGACCACGTTTTGAATAAAGGAGACACAGTGAATTACAAAAGAAAACGCCACCCTTTAGCAATGCCGGTAGGGCCAGATGCAGATTTTTCGAGCCGACTAGACTACTCGCTAGGGAAATAACAATGTTTTGCTTTGGAAAAACCATACTTGTAGCTAAGTGACAATGATGTGTATCGAATAGTTAGCCAAGCATTGGACAATCACCCCGGCATTGTTTCAATCAAACCTGTATTTGACTGAGTTATTAAGTAAACGATGGCGTTTTAAGCTATGCTATCATTGAGAATTTCTGCGACGCACATCTGTTCTACAAAAGAGTCGGCTTCGATAATAAACCATCTGGTGATCTCCAGAGATACGACTTTTTTTGACATTGAGTGGCTAATAAGAATCTATGAGGATGCATTTATTTACTTCAACAAAATAGAAGACGGTTCTATAATTTTCAAAAGTGAACACAACAAAGTGCTTAGATATACGCGCACACCGTGGAAGCTATAAGCGATTATAGACACGAATCTTCTTGAAAATAATTATACTTGTGCAAAGCATGATTATGATGCTTAACTACTTAAAATGATTAGGGGCTAGGTAAGTAGATCATGGTACATCTTAGAACAATGACTTCTGCAGCTTACATTGTCGATTGAGTTTATAACATAAAGTCAGGTCTTTTATGCTTGATCCATATTATTTTTGAATGCAGTTGTGACAATAAATAAAACATTTGAAGTAAAATTACTAGTGAAACGGCTTATATAAGCTAGTAGACAATTTGCAAGAAACTGACAAAACGTTACAATACATCCAATCAACTTTCACGTTGAAGTACATCCCAAGTTGCGGTGTTTGAGTAAACACAGTACTTCCACTTTGAAAAATCAACAGAAAAATTACGATTAATTAGTTCGAAATTCCGCGTTAAATTTATAAGGTTGCGGTTGGTAATTATAGGCAAATTAGAAATGATGCATTCGTTTCGGTACTACCGTAAGGTCGGATGTTCAGCTTATGCTCAAAGTTAAAGACTTACTAATTGCATCACAACACAAAATGAACCTAGCTAGTTCGTTCAATGTTTCGTGTTACCGTTTACATCAATAATGTGGCGGCACGATATTGCAACTACTAGTAGATGTTTTTGTATTATTGTATATGTTAAATTGCGCTGTTATTGTTGATAGGGTGATTACTGTTGTTATTGTAGTCCCTGCTTTATATTATACAGCGCACGTTAGTGGGACTGAATGTCTTAGCCTATGGCAGATCCAAGCCCGCGTCGACACATCCATATTACAACCAATGATTCACGGTGATGCTTAACACATTTGCCTGTCACAATGTGACATTCATTTGTCCTCACCCAGCTAGTGCAGCACTGTCGCTGCTATGAAGTGGCGTCGCCAACACAACCGCAGCTCCAGCCGCTGAGCTACCGTGCGACTAGTGCTATGGATATTACTAGTCCTTGACAAGCTTGATGGGAAGCTAGGCGGTTTCTCTGCAGATTGAATCTAACTGGCAATGATTGACTGTCTGTCTGGACGGGCACTGTGATGATTAGGTACCGTTGTCATCAGGGACCACTGGATAAACACCGGCTGCAGGCTTGTTTTAGGCGACATGCAGAAATACCGTCGATCCGTTAGAGGCGAAGAAATTAAGCTCAAACGTGTCGACAATGTGCAATTTATTGTAGCTATTTTCGTGTTAGGGTGATGACCTAAAGCTGCGAATTTCGTAACAATTATAGCTGAATGAAACGAATATAATAACGATGAATGTATCAGTGCTTTACATATGTATATAGTCTATCAGTCTGCATATCTGGATGATCGAGCACGAGCTAATCTAGCTCGTACCAAATTGTCAATACTGCTTGAGAATGCTCTGCAAAACTTATCATCAAACCAACTTGCGTTATTAAAAACTTAGTGATAAAAGCGGTGAAAGCACTGGTGCGTATTCCATTGTTCAAAACCCTTTAGTGACCATAAAGCAAAAGTTAATCGGGCTCTAGTTACATAGGCGGACATGTTATTCTTTTTTGGACGCGCTTGAACTGGTATTAAAGAAGTCGCAGCCCACCTGTAGCGACGGAAAAACATATTATCTATCAGGCGACCATCTGGTGGACATGGAACAAAAGTAAAAAATGTGACGAAAAACAGAAATGATTCGAAAACAAGTTTACTATAAGGTATTTCTAGAAATCGATTTCACAGATAAGCACCGCCTTATCTAGCATAGTATAAATGTGAAAAAGCGCCCTTAGAAAATTTCTGGTCTTGGATTTAGCCAACAGCAGGGCCAACACAGCAGCCGCTACTACAACTACTACTAACAAAAATCTACTGACCCAGTTGCCCGTGGCCGTCAGAGGTAAATAGACATTGATTCTAACCGGTATTATTATGATAGCGTTTAAAATTTCTGTTGATTATCGAACATCCATGCGTCCTATTGATCAAGATCTATTTGAATCGTCTGTCAGTTCGCTGTAGGAACCCACTGTTGTTGATTTGGCCGTCTATTAATTCAGTCATATCTACTATCTTTGGCGTTATCAGCCTCTTTATGCATCGCATTTCTAAAACCTTGACCTGGACTGAAGTCAATTTTGGATGGAAATACAGACGTATGGTTGCTAATTTCGTTTTGTCGACCTAAAGGAGAGAAGTTCAGCACACTCCCACGTATTTTCAAACGTGTGATGGCGTACAGCTCATCCGGGTGGCACATGTTACCAGTGTATTGTAGTGGGACGCTTTACCTGGAAGATGAAAGCGGAAGCCGCCGGTATTGAGTCGTCTTTCAAATTTTTAACACTCCAGCAGAACCTCTCGCTCGTAAGGTAATCGCCCTCCCGCCATGCACTCATCTCAGCATAATTTCGCACGAGTCTGTATTGCTTCCTGGGCAAACATGAAATGATGGCCCGTGGCAGACAAGTGCCTTCTGCACACATTGACGACGCGCATTTGTTCATGTTGTGTTCACGCCAAAAGCCAGATGGCCGCACGGGCAATTTTTCGTGCCCATAGATAACATTAGCGTTAGTATGTCTTACGGGTTATAGCAACGCGTTCAAGGGTGCATGGCCATTTGTACTGATACAGTCGCCGCCGCGAGAAGTAGCGTTTATAGAAGAACCTATTCTTGCCAAAAAGTATCGAAACGCGCCAGCTTATTATATATTTTTGTTGAAAGTAATAGCCAGGTGGCAGGTTTCCCAGACAAAAGTCCACTACTTCGTTAAATTGACAATACCCAATCATAGATATTATCCCTATATGGCTATTTTCACCTATAGACTAGGAAAATGTGGAAGTTATTTTCAAGCTGTTCTGGAAAATTTTAAAAGTAACGTGTAGACCAAACTCTACCATTAAATGGCGTTTAGAATATTCAGTACCTCATCGTCTTCGGAAACAGATGTGCGATTCAGTTAAAGTGCATATTTTCATATTTCGTGTCTATTCTGTCTTTATCATCATACAGAATATACACATTTTGTTTTAGTGGAAGTGGGAAAGCGCCCAAAATGAGTCAATGACGTCCGGTCAGAATATAGTAGTAGCAAGAATTATAGTCTGCGGGGCTCCCTGCTGCCTGGGATTCAACATAATGTGGTGTCTGCCATTGACTAGGTACTTTATAAATTAAGTAAAACATGCAGATGGAATAAACTGTCGATGTGATCATGGGGATGAACCATAATTTTCTAATGGCCATATGTAGAGATGCGTTGGCACGAACATATTTACTCTTTGAGATTTATTTGTTTTAATAGCGCTGATCTATTAATAATTGTAATAATATCGGCGGTACGTGCGTTGTCGAAAAAATGACAGAAACTTGTGTGATCCTCAAACGTATAGTTGTCACCCCGTTAGAATTAAGAAACGGGGTTCTATCCTTCGTTAACACCTAGTAGTTTCCTAGATATACTGTATTATTAATATTACCACGTGACATAATTAGGTCTAATTGTTATCACCGTCAGTGCGCCTTCTCTGTAATATGTTTAAACTGACCTATCGTTTGTTCCGCTTCTAATTACGCTGATATTAACGCGCAAAAGTTTATGCTCTCGCAAGAAGCATTTGCGGATATCTTGCGCACTAACCTAAATTGTACGCTAACCCAGAACAAGAAGTTTAAATCCATAAGTCAGATTTGGTGCCTCTGCGAGTTTGTTTTGACAGAGGCAAGCAATAATTTACTTAATTTACGAACAAATTTATGGCTAAAATTTTCAGTAGCATTGAGTGGGGGAAAGTTTAGCTATCTATAGAACTTTAGTAGCACTCGACTTTCATGTATAGGAATTTTACGTTTGGTATACAGAAAGATAAACCGTAAAGGGAACCGTAAAGTTCTTAATGATTAATAGAGAGCTGTGGAATTAATGGGGTAATGAGAACAGCAGTATATAAATTATTGAGATAAATACCAAACCGATAAAAACTGAGCATTTTTATGTTTACGACAACCGAATGAATGCGTCACGGCGACGTATTACGCGTTGGTGTGGCGAGTGCCAAAAGCTTACATATTATACTATTGGCTTATGGCTCCCTCTTCGCCTTTCTCGCTTGCCATAACCAGCGCTAAAGACGTTCAAATTGACCAGAAAATAGAGAAGGCAGCGGACATGGGAACAATAAAGATCTAATAGCGCTGTTCAAGCTGGGCGGCGAAAAGGAAGCAAATGATAAACAGAGGTATCAAACAATCAGTTAGTTGCCGATGACGCTAACAAAGACAGCGGCAACGGATAGTAGCGTAATGTTGGCGGGACATTTCGAAGGTTCGTCTTCGGCTGTCAAGTGAACTTAAACAACAGCGAACAGAGAGTGAACAAGGCCATTGCAAATGGCGACTGCATCAACGTTAGCCACCGCCTGCAGAACCGTCATCAAAAGCAGACGCCAGTACCACCAGTAGACACAAGGGCCAATAGTCTTCGAGAAATCTTCATGGGGCACCAACAACCTGCGATAGTAACTGCTGACAGAATTCTCCGGCACCTTTGCTCTCATAATGTATGAAAGTTGCTGTAGACAGCTTTTGGTCGCTGTTATCCGTGTCGTCATTGGTGTCCTCGTACAAAAAACAGAAGTTAATATCGGTCTAGTAAGGTGGCCGCTATCACTTCGTAGACGCGCGACATAGCTCTACACATTTGTATTTACGGTTGAAGTAGACGCGAAAGTATATATATGAACGATGAAGACTGAACAGAGGCATGTATGTGGTAATCCAGGTTGCGGTTGTAGTGTGGCTTAGAAGATGATGAATATAATGAAGTTGAACGATTAAGCCAAGCACAATTTCTTTATTGACTTAAACTAATCAGTGCATTTATTGTGAAATGTTATTCAGTTGGTGTCGCACATGAGTACGATAAAATGTAAATAATGTGAGTGCCTCTATTGGATAAAATATATGAGTCTTTATTCTGTACCGTAAAATAGATTCGGAAATCAAATGTCCTAAGTTCTACAGACAAATTTTACAAACAAGATCAATATAATAAAAACTTATAAAATAATTAAAAGCTTATAACTAAGCTTATAAAATTATACAAAACGAGTTAAATTATCAAATAAAAGGTAGGCTGTTGTCATGGAGGGGAATCTTTACTAATGTTCAGAAAGGACTTGTCTCCTGGTCATACAAACATTCAAATTCACTCTGGTATTTTTACGTGAAAGGCCAAAGAGCAACCTGTTATATTAATTTATATTCAATCCTAGCGAGCTAATGTGCAAACACTTGTAAACGGCCTGAGAGATTCCAATGAAACTATTTTGTAGTCGAGTAAATTGATTTACTAGAACGCCATGCGCTAGTACGCAATGTTTGCATCTATAATTTATATTGATTAACACATATTCCAAATCTGCAGCGAGCTCTACCTAGGTAAACAGAATAAAATTTGTTAAAGTAACTAATATGTTTTTAGTCATCCTTACTGCATGTTCCTTTGTCCAAACACGGTACTTCCATGCAAGCTTGAAAGAGAGAAAAGAGCGTCGTCAGAATCTCGGCTAAAGTTTGAGTTTGTGAGGACAAAGCATAATGGAACCTCTTATCATGATTAGCAATCCACTAATAATTGTCACGCACAGTGCTATCTTGTAGACTACACCTTATGTTGGACAAGGGCGTGGGAAATATCAGGCGTCAGATAAAGTGCAGGAAGTTACTAACACGTTTGCATTATCTTCGCCCCGATAATACGTTATCAGTATACTGATATTACAATGTTAACGCCTCTGCTTGAGGTCGATGAATAAAAACGTATCAAGTAGGATTGTCGAAGAACTCAGGCCAAATTTTGTACATATTTTGTATACTTTCATTGGTATAGGTAATAGGTTATGATTAATGAAAAAGAATACGATAAACTCTAGCTTAAAATAAGTGTTTTATTGTTCATTGATTTGTGTATGAGTTCAGCGGGCCTTATCATTTTGCGACGTTTTAGAACTAGGCGAACGGAGAGGGATTTACGTGCACCGAGTGGCCGAATAAGAGCAACAAGGTTTTAAATTAACATTTGTGTTGTCTGGCCAGGGCATATGCTGGCCACTTGACTATGAAGATGCACACGGATAATCATTATTGAAGTGTATTCAGATCAAATTCAATAAGATGTATATGTGGGCATAATAAGAATGGAACATTTCACATTCCATATTCGCGTTAGCAAAAGATAAGCACAACCCGTTACACCTGTTCCCAATCCGTCATAAAATGCTACAATCGCCCTTTATTGACATCCTGATTTTTTATCGCGAGATACTGTAACACATTCTTTTCGCTTGTAGTTTTGCGAAAAACGTTTTTGCAAAACACACTCCGAGATTTCCCGACATAAAAGATTTTATACAGATATGATTAACAATTGAAGGGATTAGTTTGAAAGTATGTATCATATATTATTATACTCCTGCCTGTCAAAGATGTTTGTTACACACTTTTTAACTGAATCGCTTGGCCTAGAAATAACCACACAATTTTACCTAAATTGTTTTATATATACTAACTAATAGAAGCAAATGCGCTCTTTAGAGCCAGATGAATCGTACCTTGTAGAACAATGCCAAATACGAGAATGAGGTATGTAATCCGAATCATGTTTGCTAAAATTGAAAATGAACACAGTTTTTCTTAGGATCTTCCGACGCACTTTCTGTATTGCGGTCCACTTCTGCACTTTATCAACTGTTTTTAATAAATCCGTTCGTTATTTTAATACCTCTCACAGTAAGTCTCCAGGGGACAGCCTAAAAGACGATAATAATAATAATAATAATAAGGAGAAGAAGAGCATCAACAACACACAAACTGAATCAAGTTGTCATTAAAAAGCACTCACATCGGCAAAATTCAGAGAACGTAAGATTTCATCTCAAATCTTTCACGGATACTCATCACCCGTTGCCGCAGCGGGTTCGTCTGAAACGTGAATCGCGCGCCATGCGCTTCGTGAAGTTTGTGGCTCTGCTTCTGGTCTCTCCCAAACGGGAGAGGGCGGACAGGTTGCTGAAATAGTTGTGGTTGAGCTTCGGCGCAGGCCAAAAACAGTAACTATATTAGACTGTGTAGAATAATGATTTATAAGAAAAGGAAATATTATATTACGGTTTTAACTGTCGATCAGTAGTTTAACCGATCGAACATGTTCGAAGCGAACGTACAACGCTTCGAAAATCATGGAATTTTGAATACGTAATAGCTTTTTTCTGCATAGGAACATTTTTTTGCGTTTTTCAGAGATTTTTTTAGTTTACCTGTAGACGACTTGAGGGAGCAAGTTGCATCTAGTACAATCATTCTTTTTGAGCAACATGCCTCAGTTAAAATTAAAACCTACTTTCATACTCAAGTAGTGTTTTTTAGTACAACAAGTGAGCAATGCTATTGTATCCGCACTTAAGTTTAACAAAGATTGTCTCCTTGACAGCATCAGCAATTTTTTCTGACAGATGGTTTGTTAGAACAAACGTGGAAGGCAATCCTATGTGACACGAACTTTATAGATACGGCTGTGTCCTTATGAGTGAGATTTGTGCTCCCAAATTTTTATTGTAAAAGTCTAAAGGGTCGAAAGTCTGAAGCGTTGATAGATAGTTCCACTTTTTGAGGCTCATATAGAAGCGGCCCTTATGGACCGTTTTATGAGCTGATAGGCGGATACGAATTTTGTATAACTGTACAGAGATTTCAAAAAAGGTTTAAATTGAAAATACATTAAGGTAGTGTATCATTCTAAAAAGTGTTGAAACTCACCATAAAAGTTTAAAGAGAAGGATACTTCTTTAAATACCTATAGGCTTTAAGAATTATAGGCAACTTTAAGAACCGCCTATAATTATAGGCTTGTAAACGATTGTTTAAAGGCAAACCTGTCTCGGCTTGTGGCGCCTCCAGGGAGGTTTGTGTGACTTTGTATTGAAAACAGAAAGAAACAAAATAGGGAATAGATTATTTCTAAAATAATATGCAACGATTTGACAACTCATTTTATCCGAGCTGTGTCTCCGCAGGATTAAATTGAATTAAATTAAATTAATTAAATTAAATAAATTAAAAGGACTAAATTGCTTTTCATAAATCTAACGCGAAATCAGAGTAGATCCTTGCGATATTTTCGAAACATTTTGCACTTCTAACAGTTTAAAACGAAGTTTATAAACATTGTATTTTTATTACATATCATTGTAGAATTTTAGAGCTTCCTTTTCAAATTTGAATGCTCTTACGAATCGTTTATTTTACTTGATGTCTAGGAAATTGTCACAGCATATTATGAGCGTACCGTATTCGTAGAAACTGGTTAGGTCTTCTCAGATTTGCCATTTTTTGAAACTAGGAAATAGCTAATATAGATGTATGGGAGAAAACTAGTACTGTAGTTTTATTTTGTGCCTTCTTTCTTTTGTTCCCTTTTAATACATATTAGATATAGTTAACGAACAGAGTAGACAGCTACGAACGGCTCATGGTTCGTCAAATGAAACATCCAACGTTCTGCCGACAAAAGACTGAATTTTCTGAATTCGTACGCAGTTATACAGAACAGTGAGCGTACAAATGCTAATATCCTGTGGACTTACTGTGGAAATAACCTTCTGTATTTTCCGGAGTATCATATCGTCACGTAAGATATGCTTGCACGAAGCCCTGGGAAAGACGCACGTAGAACGGCACTCAGAAACGAATCGCACATACTTCCGGAGTTTGCAAGGTTATTTCTTCGTTGGTGCATTCTGAATGTGAATATTCGCTACTGCTGCACATCAAACGTTGTGGCACAATATCTGTAGAATATATCGGTAACATTTAAGAATGTCTATTCATGACGATTTGTAGCTTCTGAGCATGTCATTCCTGCTTGTGTATGTATCTGACATATGCGTTTTACCTTTCGCTTAACCGGTCTTGACATTAGTTGAGAACGATAGGCTATTTTATGCGTAGACTTTTACCTTTCTCTATTCGTGCAAAAAACAGGCGTTTTTATTTCACTTCTTGTAATAATTTCTATTATGTCTACATACATGGAGTGTATGTATGAAGCGTGAAACTATAAGTGGTGCAAAATCTGGGATCAGAAGTCTGTCTACGGCAAAATCTGCAGCGGACAGACGAGTGCCAGATAGCACAATTACGTTTATTGCACGTTTTTCATCTGTGGTCTTTTGTTTTCTTGTGCATGGTAATTTTCTCCATATTGTTATTAGATATTCGTCACAAATATAAATTGTTTTAGATTATTCTGAAATATCGTTACACGACGAAGCTCTATGGAATAGTATACTTAAGAAAAGTTAAAAACATAAAATGTATGCGTTCGTTAAAAGGCTTAAATAAATAGGACATATATATGGCAATATACACATGTTACTAGTGGTCAGTGAACATTAGATAGCAAGCCGCTGTTCATGCTCCATGTCGTGACTATCACTAATGTATTTTTGCATTTGTCTATTTTCCTCCATACGAAAGGTGACAGAAATCTCCGCAATCTAAGAGTCTGAGGAAAACACATGCAGCAGAGAGAAAGAAATAATAAATGTCAGGGTTACACGGAAAACACCAACATAGTCAGTCCATTCGTTGGGATTCACAACTACGTAGTTGAGTTCTTTCCAAGAGGCAAATGATACCGAATCGAAACAAATGGTACTTCGATAACTTTACTACATCGATCGCCTTTACAGGGAACACCGATAGCATCAACTGGATTTATTAATTTTCCGACGCAGTCATGGGAGCAGCTCTTTGAAAATGCTTTTTCCAAAGCGATGCATTTCATAGCGTAGTTCTCGATAGTTATGCCGGGCAGGTAACGTTAATCACTCCTAAGACTCACAGGAGTGTAGGCCGAGAATTGTGAAGTAAGAACCATTTTGCTCTGCCTGAGAGCACTGGCAGTCTAATCTAACTATTAACGAGCATAGAGACACGACTAAAAACAAACTCAACTAGTGTTCACACGATACGTATTATCGGAATTTATTATATTATAATTCATCATTCATTTCACGTATACACGTATACATGTTCGTTACATTCATTTCCGTCATAAATGGTTGTTTTATTTATGGTTCGTCTGGTGTCAGTTAGTCCTCCGTTTCCTCTAGTCTTTCGTTCGTTTTTCCCATTTGCTTTTCATTAAGTGTCCATATTTTGTGCCATTGTGTTCTTTTCTCGTTATCCTTTTTCTTCTTCTTCTCCTTACGCGCGTGATTTATAAGTACATTTGAGTGCAATTTAACCACCGTTTTGAAGGTGGGCGCAGGTTCCATTGGATCACTTTAGGACCATTTTTATGTTCAGCGTCTTTTTTAGGCGGTCGCTAAACATCATACTTCTACCTTACGTTTCGTCTTTACCTTGCGGGTTTTGGTTGTTATTGTAGTTAATACACTTATATTATATTATGATTAATACGTTTCTACCATAGATTATGTCGGGTCTATGTTATCGGGTTAGCCCTCAATGAAATCGGGTGACAACCAGCGCCATGAATCGGCTTGGGGTAATTAGATTGTGCTGAAGCGCATGGCTGCAAAAAGCCAAAAAAACATTTAATCTATTCGCAACCAATACACAATAAACTTGGTTTGCAAAAAAGAAGTGTATGTTTGGACAATTCGTATCTCTCCGAAGCTGCAAACGTCTGTTTATGCTCAGGATTTAGATACAAGCTTTCTAGGTTAACTGAACCATCCCGTGCCGCCATTGAACGCAGGTAGAGTTTTTGTTAACATAGGACTTAGCAATGGGCTTTGTGAATGAAAACAAAGCATAATCTAAGTCTACTGTATTGTATGATCATACCAGGCAAAGCACTTTGGCTTGAACAAATTGCCTAGTATAGGTACCCGGTCTAGTCTGCTAGCGTTATAGTAAATAATCAATCAATTAGAACTTTTTACGCATTTCTAGCCATTATCTCTGAATGGGACTCATACTAACTCTGCAAAAATTACATCCCACGAAGGGCTTTGCTTTTCTAAAATCGGTCGCAAATAGCACGCATGTTACTTCTATTCACTTGAAAATAATACGATGTTCATAGCGACTAAGTAATGTTTAGTCCAAGCATTCTGTAACCTGCTATTCTTAAAGGAGAACCAGCCCAGATAACACCAGGCAGCTATGATATGGCCTGTCATCGAGTAATATTACATTGTAACAGATCGTGTTATTTAAAGCTTGTTATTATTTATTCCAGTTAGTACAAAGTAACGGACAGAATAATTTCCTGGAACTTACGAACAAGAGAAGTGTTTCAGGTGTTAGTTAGAGCCTGATATAGTATCAAGGCCTGCGCTATACAGAATATTTAAAATGAGTTGCCTAGTTGTCAGCATATAATTTTGTACGTTACTATTTGCAATCAGTACTAAAGGATGGGTGTGTACTTCTACACTTAGACTGCTGAAAATAGAGAAATCGCTACTTGTTATTGCATTCTATACAACAACAAGTTCAAACAATATCCAAGCATATTTATATACATACACTACAATGTTCAGCGAACCATAATGAACATGTTTTCCTCCACTGCGTAGAGAGTATGTTTCGCAATATGTATGGAAAGGTCGAGATATGGAGCAGAAAATGTTACCAATATGAAAATGCCAACAAAAAAAATTATCGTTTCTTCGAAGTATGTCTTGATTTGAAGGAAACGTACGATCCCACCTGTGAGTGGACCTAACCACGTATTTTGATCGCGTAATACCCTTTACTACAAATGTACTCTTATGTATGTCTACGTATGCATTTACTTGACATGTATGTGTCTAGCCGGATGTCTTTCGTCAGTTTTTACCTGTTCCATCTAGAGCCATTACTAAGAATGATAGATAGAACTAAAAAATACGCTCTGCATTCATTGTTGAAGACACTCGGTGTTTTCTGTGTGCTCTGCAAAGTGTTAGTGTATTGTACTTCAAGAAAGAGGTGTTTTTTTCGCGTGCTGCGCACGTTACTTCTCGTCCATCGGCTGTGTTCAAACCCATCAAAGCGTCGACTGGACAATTGGTCACTTCGTCTTCTGAGCTGTCCGTGCACAATTTCTCGCTCCGTAAATGCTCAGCGCAACTTCCACAATGTACATGTGTATTAGCCACCCATTCTGGGTGAAAGCTTCGTAGAAATATAGAGTAGGTATTAGTAGGTCACGTTCGTAGATCATGTGATGTCTTTACGCTGTATTTATTGTTTTGTTTATTTTGTTGTCTTAAATTGTATGTAGTCTTGAGTTGCTAGTCGTTCTTGTCTGCTTGATTTAGTATTTATATATGGTTATGTCGCTTATATATATGACGTGCGATTTTTGCTTATATATAACCCGTCGCGCTGCGGTAATTGAAATAAGTGATCAATTATACCCACGTGCTGTGTCGTGGTATCTGTATACGCGTGCATCCGCCCCGCAAAGGTGGCTACGCGCTTGTATGGCACATATAAAAATTCACTTGCAGATGAAAATGCAGAGAACTGCGGTTCTGTATTAATTCGCTGTTCTCATACAGGACCAATAGAAGTGCATTGTCACGCATACATGCCAGAGAAATGTGCACAGGGACGACGAAAACTTCTTCGATGCACTTCATCTCTCATAAGATAATGTTAATCTAGATACAGCAAACTGCCATCCATTCATCCATGAACGAACATCGGCACTTGATTGGATCTCGTGGTTTGATTTTCGATTCCGGAAACAATCGTCCTGTTTTCTTTCAGTCTACTCCCTTGCTAACAATAACCGCGTATGATCACGACAGTCTCACCCATATTGTATCTTATCTACTTCCACTAGAATGTATGTGCTATACATATGCGGGAAAAAAGGAGATCTGCATTAACTTTATATATATATATATATATATATATATATATATATATA
>MNPL01001128.1:0-22000 GCA_002081605.1 Tropilaelaps mercedesae | reverse complement strand
TATATATATATATATATATATATATATATATATATATAATATAAGAACCTTTTGTTGCACCCTGTGGTATATCCAAATTAGGTTACCTACTTTGCAAAAAGTAAAATGGCTTGAGTTATTCTGCTACTCTGTCGCTGGTCTAGCTAACAGTCGCTACAAGATCCTCATAAGAGCTTGCCGCAGTTGTAGACAAATCTAGCCGGACTATGTTCCACAGCTTCCGTTCAATTGAGCACACGACCAAACTAACTAATAGCTTGTGTAATGAATGCTCGCGTCCGTAGGCTAACAACCCATTCGACAAACTTCTATACAGCCGAATTTCACTTGCAGTACAGTTGATTGGGAGCGGGCCATTTGTTAACCGGGTAGACGTGCATGAGTGCACCACCAAACTGTATACCTGGTTAACCTCTATTATTTTTATTTGTATTGATTAATAGATATGCGACACGGATGTTAGTTTCAAATAACCAAAGACATTTATGTTTTGGGGAGAAAATTCGCCACCGGTCATCTTACCTACAATCTAAAATTCTTTTTCTTGAAAAGCGTCTAGAGGTTATCTCTCTGTTGTCTACCCTAGACGGATGCAGATTAAGAATCCTGGCACTACTTAATGTCTGTCAGCTAGCAGACCAATCTAGCCCAGAACGACGATGTTTGCCATGCAAATAGCTGCCGAATCGCAGAGTGCAAGAAGCTATCGGATAATATCGGAAAATTGAATAGAAAGATAATTAACCGGTTTAGCATGCCGCTTATTAAGGAGCTTGACATGATCCCTTTTTAATGTCAGGCGATAAATCACAATCGTTAAGGTAGATTCGGATTTTTCGTATACGAAACACAAAAAACGTATGTTTGATATGCGTAGCCTCCAATGGCTGACCTATGCAATCGTCAAAGACAAAAGAAAAAGACGAAAGAACTCTCTTTCGGCAGTGCCGTAAACCACCCACATAACTCATTTTCCGTCGCAAATTAAATGTCAGGCAGTCACGAGGTAGACATATAGGCTAGATAAACAGTGTAACATATTCAATTATAATCGACATGAAAGTAATTATTTTCGCGTCAACTATAATTTTAAGAAGTTCTTGCAATAAGCTCATAATGATCGCTATACTAATACGTTTCTTCCTCTATATCGATAACGGCCGTTACTACTCATAGAGCCAAATTGGTATGGGAATTCCGTTTGAGCGACCCTAGCGGAAAATGCGACAATGCAGTATCGACAACACTATTTTACATAGAGAAATGGTGATTCTGCCAAACTCCACCAGGCTATGGACAAAATGTATAGCGGTATCTGAGAGCAGTAGCAAGTATGTCAATGCAGCAGATTCTGCGGGTCAATAAGATATCACGGTTAACACAAATAGCATGGACTACAGCCTATTATAACTTGAAAGCGTTCCCTTTCGTCACGTATACTCCGATGGTTTTATATAATGTAATAGTATACATTTCACGATAGTGGCGACATAAACTAAAAGATTTGATCGATTCTAAGGCACGTTCTGCTTTTGTGTGATCTTGTTTTCTTCGTAGAGCGATAAAGTAGCCGCGCAGTTGTCAAATGTAGCCCCCGCGGATCAAGCTTCCATACGGTAAGTGTATCTGCCAACTTTTCTCTGCCCCGCACCAGCTCCCTAGAAAGCGAATGGGCGAGCTTGGTGTTTACTAACATAGCTGTTAACCTTGACGTAAACTACGCCGTAACGGAACTGTAGACTGTAACTTCTATCCGCTGGAAACGCTCCCTAAGCCGGCGTATGGCTCCTTCAACAGATGTACTATCGGTTCTTAGACAATAATACAAAAAAAAAACTCAAGAAAACGGAGCCGCAAAACCCTCGAAAACAGACATTTCACATAGAAGAACTTGATTTCGTTCTTGTTAGGCAAACTAGAGACTAGGTAATAGAGATACAGGCTAGAGAGAACGGCGAGTACGATTTAATGCGAGTTAAATGGAGACAAGGCAGGTATACATATATTGGACAAGTGTGGACAGCTAAGTAGACCAAAACAGGGAACTTATCATTTGTAACCGAATCAATGCTGCGTACAAAAGGCCATGCGACTTTAAATTTATTGAACCTGTACATAAACTCTAAATTGTTCAGTATTTTTACTTCGTGATGCACTGCGTGTCGTTTTAATGGCTCATCTCCACTCTATTTTGGTGCGACTTCTCTCACAACAACGGTTTGCCTGATCTAGTTTTTCATATTTTCTTAGGTCAGGGTGTTTTTCTTACTGGACGTGGTTTACCTAGAGTGACATTTTCGTGCACCTATTAATTTTTATAGTTAACGGTATTCCTTCTTGAGATTTTCTTCTTGATTTTACTTCAGTTTCACGCCTAACCTACCCGCCGACGATGGATCGTCAAGAGGCGCCAGGATACGCCCCAACAGCGAGGCTGCCGGCACATTCGCCGATGAGGTTAGTTTTGGATCCTACCCGTAAGCCAACATCCGGACTTTACATTACTTTATTACGTCTAGATCTGAATTCATGAGACTTAGTACAACGCCGTAAAATAATCTGCGCTTTTGTACCGGCGTCGAACGGCTGACCCTTCCAGCAATTTAACACAGATTAACCATGCCTATTATTGATTAACCATGCCTAACCAGGATTATTGTGAACTTCAACAACGCAGAGTCCAAACTGTAACACAACTTACGGGTTGACTTTATCATAAATATTTTCATATCAATAGAATAGTTGATGTTATTCCGAAAACAGCGCAGTATATCAGGGCCCTGGCCCCTGATAGCTGCTATCTTTATTGAGCAAAACCGGCAGACGAAATTCGAAAAAAATTCCGCCAACGCAAACTTATAGCTGCCATAGGACCCGACTTTAAAAATATGGTACGTGCCAAATGTTTGAAAGCTGAATATTCTGTAGCAAAACCAGATACTAAATTTATTAAAACGTCTGTCAAAAAATTACACAGTAGGAAAGGTTCCATATCGATATGCAATCTACTGGTCGCGACTTTGCCCTGTTAAAAACATTCATTCGCAATAGCTCTGCATTGGACGAATGTTGAATAGCTGTAACTGCTACAGCTAATGCTTTGGGTACAATATTTCACCATTCTTGGAGCTCTTATCACTCTCAAGTGCTAGATAAAACTTTAACAGGCCGCAGGCCAAAATTTACTTCCTATATAGACATATACAGAAGGTTATTAAGTCTGTATGCAGATGACCCTAGGAAACTAGCAGTTGTGCATGCCATCACTCTCCGCCAGTCGTACTAATATTGTTAGCTGCATGATGGAGAACTTCCAAATTTACGACGTGCAATTATTTCCAAAAATAACTTTTCAGTCGTTTTTATACACTTTACGTTAGCTATTTTTCTTTGCCAGGTTACCTGACGTTTCGGGCCTAGGTAAACACTTTCGACGAACTTTTATCCAAGCCTCTATTTTCTTCTGTCGATGCCTGGAGGGAAATTCGTTCCAGAAACGACCCATCACCGAGCCAAATATCGCCTAGACATCGGAAGGTTGTTCCGTTTAACAAGTACAACGATTAAACGGTAGGGTAAAGACGCAAAAATAACAAATAAAAACCGTTGCCAAACGATGCACTCTGCTTCGCAGGTGTTCGTGCCACGCATGGCGTCTGCTACGCCTTCAGTTGAAGGCCACGATCCCGAGCGGGAGCTCAGGCGGCTTGAAGCGCTCACTAGCGCTAGCACAAATGCCGGCGAAGGCAGCACCTCTCGTAGTGACAGTACCAGCCATAGCAACAACGGTGTTGGCGACTCCGCGTCGTTGCCCACGGCGACGCGCAAGGGCGAACATGCGGCTAGCAACCTGCTCTCTCGGGACGATGATGATCAGCGCATAAAGCATGGCAACACGGCTGAAAACGTCGGTCAAGATGTCTCTGAGCAGCGGGAAGACAATCGATTCGCACAAGACATTCAGGATAACCTCTGGCGAGGGCGCAGTAGGCTAGATGATGCAGTGCTCAGGCAGCAGATGCTAAATGGTGGGCAAACTAACGCAGAGAGCAATAGAGACAGGGAAGGGTTAGCGAAAAAAGACTGTAGGGGAGATCACGTTGTCTGACTCGTGCATAAAGCGTAGTCATGAACTGGTGCAAGAACCCGACATCCTCCCAACTCCCTACTACGTACGTTTAAGGAGGAAAAAATGACATAAGATATCCCTGGCACGGTAATATTTACGAAACCGAGTGATCAATCGCTGTTAAGCTGCTAGATGCCGATTATTTCCACTTGAATGGATGAAATGAGCAAAGATTGTTTTTGGATTCTGCGGTCGATCAGTAACTCTAGAACTTAGCCCAAAGAGCTCCCAAGCCACAGCTATTCCAATTTGCTTTAAATTACATCAGCGTTGTGCCGACTATACTGCGCAGTAGCCATGTGAATATTTCGTCGTCTAGCAAACTAAAGCTTGTCGAATGTTCCGAATGTATTTCTTATTCGGCCGTCTTTAGAACGGCGACTCAGTATCTTTGAAATTGCATGTGCAATACATTACCATGATCAGCAACTATCGGATGGGAAGCTAGACACAGGTGTTTCCAAAAGCACAGGTTATATTTTCCCGTCGTGAGGAGTTTTTAACAACGTGTGTTGTTGCATAACTATTGTCTTAGTTAAAATATGGTATATTGTTGGTACGACGTGATGGTCTCCGTTGACTAAAACGCAAAGTGTATTTGCAGTGTATGGCTTAGAATATCACAAAAAGTAGTTGCTTGGTTGTTTGATTCGATCAGCAAAAATTCGTTTCAATCGCAGACATCCATCGTACATCTTGTCGATTCGTGGAACTATGCCGACGCCAGAGCGAAGGTTCGCTGCAATGATATCTCTATGGAGTCATAGCGAAATTCGACACGAGTGAATCGCAGAAAAATCCAGTCCGCAGCGAGTAAACCCGTAGGCAACATCAAACCAAACTAACCCGTTCTATCCGTACTTATATACAAGGAAGGATAATTATACTTCTACTCTACTTAATTAATTTCTAGGGTAGTTCGAAATGTAGCTCACTAGACTTTAACAGAGCTTACCGAATATCGGCGAAGAGCGCACGTAAGCGCGATCCAGCAGGCGCATCGAGGCGAGTGATGTCTGACTTAGGACGTATATGCCAAATGATAGCAACGACTGTGCGTGGTGGTAAAATAATCGGCAGTTTTACATAACATCCCCCAGCTTGGGTATGCTGTGTGTATAAATATTAAATCAACAATCAAATTCATACAATTATTGAAATTTTGTATAATTATTCATGTCGTTGTGGGTAATGCCCCCCGCAGACCAAACGTTCGATGGCTTTGAGGACGATACAGACGTCGAGGAGGATTTACCCCATCCAGTCACGAAACGCAACGAAAAGGAGGATTGGATCATTTGGAGGGAACAGCTGGGCGACCAGGAAACCTCCGAGGACAAGTTGAGGCAGATATTCGACATGATCCAGCAGGACCCGGCCTTCGAATACGACAGAATCGAGAAGGTGAGCCTGCATCTATAGTGCACATTCGCCTGAGCTTACAAATGACGCAAGGACGGATACCTACAGATAGAGATTACACTTTTTGAAAGAACAGCTTTGCTGGAAATTCACATATTCATATAGTAAACAACATTATTCGAAAGCGTTACCGAGAGGCCGGACAAATATAGAAAGCACAAGAGTGTATCGAAAGTCATATCGTCTGCTGCAAGATACTGGAGCGTGTTACATTCAAGCTTCGAAAGTAGCTTTAATGCTACTGTCGTTATTAGAAACATTAAATGTAATTTAAGTTCGTTAGTTTTGAACGCTTGGGGTTGCCGTACGTTTCGAAAGCGCGACAACGGCCGACGCATTTACCATTACTTTTGCGCAGTGAATTTTTAATACAAAAAAATCACAGATATATATATATATATATATATATATATATATATATATGATGATCTAATATTTAAGTTTAGAATCCTAATAAAGGTACGCACGTGTGTGGCTCTTCATGCCTAGGTTAACCAAAGTCTCTGCTAAATTTGTCACGTGCGCCGTCGACGTTTTGCGAGAAATTAGTAACAACTATTTCTGGAACTTCCTTAGTGTAACTCACACGAACTAATAGTCCGTGTACGTGAACCCCGTACACTAATGGCCACTCCGATACGATTAATGTCAGCTCATAACGTAGCTACAAATATGACGCTTATGAAAGAACATAAAGCATGCTCACTGGGTTTCAAGGCAACTTGAGAAACGGAACTTTGAGATTGTCAACGCGCTGGAATTTTAGGAACACATTTGTAAAATAAGCCGGTTTTTCTTTCCGCTATTAGGTCATCGTGAGGAGCCCTAATCGAGACCCTTTATGATGAGTGTAGCTCGAGGATATGCTTTAGTCCTGAACCCGTCTACCACATTGTGTTGTTTACTTACGACTAAGATTGCTTATTCTATTTTGATAATACAACTCTGACATTTCAGCCCTGTAAGGGCCATACATATGCAAGGACCATGTCTGTATTCCTTTTTATGATATATAAAAACCATATTGCTTGCCTTGCCACGATAACAAGGAAAATTTCCTGTCGAAATGATGGCGCTTAAGTGGCATCTTTTTCCTATGAATGTCTTTTTATATCCCGCGAATTTGGTTCCTTTCGTCCTGTCGTTCTTGCCTGACAGCAGGGCATAACAAAGGACGGACTTGCTTTCTAAATCGACCCTGACTTTAGAAATCGTGCTCTATAGTTAGTCAGCCGTTGATACGTTGGTATCGTGCGTCGCTTATTTTCCGAGCAAAAACCGCGAAAAGACAGCCTGGTCTATCTGCGATTCATAGGTACAAACTAGACTATTGAAATGGTTGCCTTAGTAACGATATGGGGGCCGAAATCGGCCGGAAGCATTGAAACGTTCGGCGACATGTTTTACTTTTGTCACTCATTTTGCATGATCGCACCCCATAATAACATCGTGTTGCTGAGCCAACTCATCTTTCAGTTTTGCCTCTTTAATTTCGACCGAAATAACTTGTCACGTGCATGGCTCGAAAAGACAATTTTTCTGGTCAATGACAAAAATTTGGAATTTTTCGAATCAGAAAATACTGAATTTTTCGTCTGTGGCCTATGTAATTCTTTTCGCAAGATGTAGCTTCCAAGAGTTCACTAGGCCGCTCGTCAGCACCTGACCGAGTTAATCAGCCGTAATCAGGCAATACACATTGCATATCGGTTATTACATAATTTCAATGAATCAGTCAGTAAAATTTATATAAAAATGTAATAAAATGTCAACCGTATGGCGTCTCACAAACTAAGAAGGAAAGTCGCCAATTGGGGCAGTCAAATATGGAACAATGGAGCTCCAAAGAAAGCGAGGAGGACGACTTCTCCCCTTTAGAAGACCTTGAGCCGGTTCCGACAGCATCCACCGTCGACCAGGACGTTCAGGAAAGTCTCGAACCCACTGACTCAGAGACCCCGTTGGATATGTTCATGGAGACGGCGCCGGACAAGTCGGACTTCGTTGGTGACCTTCGCATTCGGGCGGATCCGTTCTATCGGCCGATGAGGTTGGATACAAAGAAACAAGGACCGGGGTACTTCTTCCATGAACGAGAGGATGGCGAAAACGAACAAGAATATGTGAGTGTAAACCCACGCATGCGTTTCGTCTTTTTGTGCGGGAAATCGGTTTAACATCAAGTTTGCTTAATCAGTTGGCTAGTATAGACTTGGTTTTAAATCTTTGTATGTACTTGCTTGACTGTGTCAGCATAATAGGAATCATGGCTTGTTTTAACTAGCAAGCTGGAACAATTCTTCTCAAATTACGCAGGCAAAGAACATGCTTCTGTTGCAACGGAAGATGCACATGCTAGCAGGAAAAGACTTCATCGATGGCAGCGATCTGATGGAAGCGCTTAACGATATAGGTAAGATGCGTATGAAAGAATATTGGCCTTCACTTGACTAAGGTTTTCTTTTTGGTGAAATCACATGCCTTTGCGTCTTTTTACTCGTACTTATCGTTTGTCTGTAGCAAACTCTCACTTCTCCGGCATTTGGATAATTAAGAGAAGGCGTTTGGTTCCACGTGCAATGTGTCTGTATGCCATTATTTTGTGTAATAAATTTCCTTAAGCGGTTCTTCTTCCCGTGTTTCATAAAATTCACTGCATATTTTTGTGGTATGAACGCATACTCAATAAAACAAATAGGGTCATTTTTGCATATCTATAATCTTCTGTTCTCCCGTTTGTTCCTGCTTGTTGTTCACTAATCTACGCCGCCTATCACAGATCAGAATGGTCAGAAACGCGAAGCCGAGGTTGCTGGCGTACCCCCGAGCCGGGTGCCTGAGCGACATGCCGCTGGGGTCGCTCCGTTAGACCCATATCACACAGATCGAGGTGTTGAGGCCATTGACTCAAACACTGCTTATCTCGTTGTCCGGAACATTCACACGGGGTAAGTGCATATTTTAACGTTTTTGCTGATTGATTGATTGACTGGTTACTGTCCATCTCCTAAAATCGAGTCTCGCTTTCTTCAAGAACCATTTACTGAAGGGACTAATATTCTCACTAGTCACCCATGTTCCCCCCACCAGCTAATGGTCCTTGTTGTGTTCTGCTAATTTTATTTTGACTTTTTGTTGATATACATAACGCAAAATGCTAATTGCTTTTTGCCAGAGCTGACACTATCACCTAGTTAACAGGCCCATTGTCTGTCTACTATAAGGAATGTTTTGATTACAACGCCAGTATTCACTAATTCTGTGTTGAACTTGTGTTAGAGAAACTTTTGCATTCGTCCGTATTGCAAACTGGTTAGCTGCGTGTTCACTTTTTCGTTTTATTTTCTCTACTTTGCAGCGAGGTGAGCCACGGAGATGCCCGTGCGCTGGCGACTACCCTCGAGAAAATCTTTGGACTTCCCACCGGTACCATATCACAGCTGCGCCTCAACGGCAACCAAATCGGCTTCAAGCTTTTGCCAAACGAAAAGGGACTTAACGCGTCTGAAATGATCCGACTCATTGGTTCGTAGAAAAATACTGGCATATTTTCGTAAAGATACTCTCCGTCCTACGAACGTTTGCAACTATTACAATATATACCACCGGTGAATGATAGTCGATGTACACGTGCTTCGCTTTTAAACAGATTCTCGAAAGTTAGTTTTTGACGAGTTCACCCGCCAATACAGCGGTTGGTTATTGCTGAAGGGTCAATGTTCTATGAATCAATTCGTAATTCTTAATAAGTCTATATTTCATTGTTAGATGTGTGTGCAGTCACGGGTAAAACGCGTAGAAAGATATTAATTCTGCTCGAATCACAATAAAGTAGACACTGCGGAAACTACAAAAAGAATATAAAAAGAAAGATAACCTAGCGCGTTCGGTAACTATGTCATTATTATTATTATTACTATTATTATTACTATTATTATTATACAGTTTTTTACTTTAAACTAGACACTTTTGGCATCTAACTCAACTTCAAAGATGTTCCGTTTCAAGATGAAAATGGTATATTATTTGTTTGTGTATCCCATTACTAATACTCAGTGTCGAAATGCGTAAACCTCCAGACGATAAGAATGGCGACATACTTCGCGCGACGAACGTGTCCATCTCGTCAGCTGGCATCGGCGAAAGTGTAAAATACGAACTGATCTCGCCAAGATCCGGTGATCTATTCCTATTTACGTTCGTTGTCTGCGGCTCTGTAGTCGGCGTGCTACTCGCAATCTCTGTGATTTACATCGTCCGACGGCACCAACTCAGTAGGGACAAGCTGCACGGCCTTAACGGCGAGGATGACCCTCTGGCGAAATTCGATTATCAGGTAAGCCGACCCCAGTGCTACACACTTTGTATCGCTTTCAAGTTAGCCAGTTGGGAATAACCCCAACGAACTGAGAATGTCGGCCTCCAAGAAAGCTTTTATTTGAGATTGTACAAAATAAATTGTATGCAATGGAAAGGGTTAGATGGAAACGAGGCGAAAGAATTTCCCAGCGGATTCGGCTGACGTCGCCGTCGTTAAGGTTCTAATTTAACTGTCCACTATTCCATTGCTGCAGGATCTCTGCAGGCAGCGGATGGCAGATTCAGGGACCGGTAAAGAAGGTGCTCTGGCCGCGGCCATGGAGGCCGGCCGAGCTCCCGAGAAGGGTTCGCCTAAGAAGGTCAAAATCGCTAGCCAGCAGTCCCATGATAGTTCGCGTTCGTCCTCATCGTCCTGGTCAGTGACACGCCGAACGCAGTTGATTTCACTCAAACAAAAGGAAAACTTTCACAGGCAGCTATTGTCGCCTGGTCACTCATTTTTGTTGAGTCGCTAATCGGAAATAGGACCAGAGACGTCAATAAAACAGAGGGTGTTATTTAATTATCGAATAGTAGTTTTTTTTTTTTTTTATATATATAGGATTCGTTTATAAGCGCGCTTGCTAATCTAAAGTTTCCGAAACAGTAGCCTGTTGGGCGTCTGTCTGCCCGCGTTTAAAGCGGCAAGTTCGGATAGAGCTGGATCTCGCAAGAACCACACTAATATGAATGTCTGTACTGACTGAGTCATGTACTTTATTTTGACAGCTAAAAACCACTCAAAAACGGCTCGCCGCTTACCATTTTTTCTTATCAAGTGCATAAGTATTCACGGTCCGGCTCGGTACTTGAACTAAATGCTGTTTCAAATAAATGGTAAATGCTGTCTGCTAAATGCGATTTTAGGAGCGAGGAGCCCGTGGCCTCTAACATGGATATCTCTACCGGACACATGATTTTGGTAAGTATACGCAGTTACTAAAAGCGAATGGTCGCAATTAGTGCAGTTATGCCATATATTTAAACACCGAAAAAGATTCATCGCAGTTTCGCTCACTTCTGAATATGACACCCCGGCAAATATCACAACTACGGATGTTAATTAGAGGCTTATACCAGGTAAACTAATTCAAAAACGGCAAAAAACTACCCTATCCATAGCGTAGTCATCCTTGCTTTCTGAAGACGTTGCAATGCACGATAAGAGCCTGAGTGTTACTAGACTATCCTGCTACTAAAATAGCTGCAATTATTTTTGCTAGTATCTAGCGACTTTGTTTATCGCGGCTCGGCCTTACCTTGCGTGATCCATACTTAAACCACAGCGAACCATCTATGATTTGCTGTATTAGGTATACCTTCATAAAAATTTTGCTTTCTTGCATCTCACTTACGCAGTCCTACATGGAGGACCATCTCAAGTCGAAAAACCGTCTCGACGAGGAGTGGGAGGGCCTCTGTGCGTACGAAACCGACCCCTGCTCGACCTCAATAGCCGAAAAGCAAGAGAACGCCAAAAAGAACAGATATACCTTTGCTCTGCCCTGTAAGCTCCTGTCTATTGTATTGAAGTTTATCGTTTATACAAGCTGTCCCAAACGTTTCTCCTGTATTAGAAAAGGTTACTGCGGGGTCTCGCAGCATCGTTTCACAGTGCACACCTAGTCACTGTTTTTCTTATAATTGTAAAGAGACTTTGGCGACGTCTTGTATATTCATATTCCATCGAAACTAGAAGTCTAATCGCAGTTCTTGTATATAGCTATTTATCAGTGAAGTAAAGTGGTCTATATATGATTACTTGCTCACTTTAAGGTTCTTCACTGGCCGATCCCAGTTAGCAAAAAATACTTCATTATTTTTGGACTATTATTAATACCTATATAATTGAATGTTTAAATTGATTTACAAACTTGTATAATATATTACGTTTTTCATATTAAAGATGACCATGCACGTGTGATCCTGAGCGAGTCCTCCAATGCGGGCGACTCGGATTACATCAATGCCTCGGCAATAGTACGTTATTGACTCACTCACATTTTTATCATTTTCACTCAAAATGAAGGAGGAGTTCCAGCATGGACCGCTTTTGCATAAGTCTTTTGTGTATCTAAGGCACAGTACAAAATAGAAACTTTATTTTAAAACGAAACCATTAATAGAATTCTTGTTGTGTTGTAGTCTATATGCAGTGAGTGCTACAAGATAGCAAGACGTATGTGCTGATATCTTGTCTGACAAACCTGTGAATTTACAGACCGACCATGATCCACGCAATCCAGCTTACATCGCTACTCAGGGACCGCTGGCACATACCGCGTCTGACTTTTGGCAGGTCTGTTTCGAGAGTGTAGTGTTAACGAGAATTTGGGAAGGCTTCACATTTTGGAGGTTGGGTGGAGGATTGACATGTTGCTTAAAGAGGAAAATCTTAAGCTATATAAACTACCACCAGAATATCCAACCACACAATAGCAAATCCTGTCGCACGGGCTCATCTCCTCTTACACGATAAAATTATCACACTCGTATTGGTAGATAGCTTTGTTTTAAGGCCACTATGACACAAAGATAACTAAAAGTAAACTGTTCAAACGTCTTACGTTCAGGAGCAATGTAAAAAATATATCCATTTTAGTTTGTGCCGTTTCTGCTTGCCCTGACTAACCGTAGGCTTAGCAATGCCGCCCCCTCCCAGCACGTTGTCATAGCGAAGCCTAAGATTTGACTACCATCGGCACCACTAAGCAAAGGAATCCTTTCGCATCCATTTTAGTTTAAATACTATAATTTTCTACTTACGATTTTTCCTCCTTTTGGGGCTTACAGATGGTGTGGGAGCAGGGCAGCGTGGTGATTGTCACCCTCACCCGACTGATGGAAAATGGCGTCGCCATGTGCCATCGCTATTGGCCTGAGGAGGGTTCCGAGGTGTACTCACTATACGAGGTGCACTTGGTGTCCGAGCATATCTGGTGCGACGACTACCTCGTACGCAGCTTCTATCTTAAGAATCTGAACACATCAGAAACCCGGACCGTCACTCAGTTCCACTTTTTGTCGTGGCCGGAAGCTGGTGTGCCGCCCTCGGCCAAAGCTTTGCTCGACTTCCGCCGTAAAGTGAACAAGTCGTATCGCGGCCGTTCGTGCCCGATCGTAGTCCACTGCAGCGATGGATCAGGTCGAACCGGTACGTACATTCTGGCCGATATGGTCCTCAACCGTATCGCCAAGGGAGCCAAGGAGATTAACGTGGCAGCAACCCTTGAGCATGTCAGAGATCAACGAGCCAACATGGTGCGCACCAAGTCACAGTTCGAATTCGTACTGATGGCCATTGCCGAAGAGGTGCATGCCATCCTCAAAGCACTCTCCAAGGAATAAACGAAGAAGAGCGAGCCCGCACACGACGGTCTGACGTGCATGAATAAGTGCGGCTTAGGCATTAACAAGACCATTCTCTGGATGTCCACATCATGTCGACGTCACTAAAGAAATAGCCGTCATTCAGGATCAGCGAACGTAGTCATGGACTTGTGCCAATCTATTGGGATTCATGTTGAAAAGGTCGAATTTTAAAAATAAAAAACGAAGAGTTTCGTCCACATAGCTTGATAGAAATAGCGAAAATAGGCGCACTATCAAAAATTCGGCATCCAACGTGTCGTACAGCATTTCGAAAAATTTAGCATTCACACAGTAAAATGCACCAGTTTTGGCGAGCGATAATCGTGTAATGCGATGACATGAAACTTCTTCACGAGCAAGGCGACTTAACCCCCACGTAGCTGAATAAGCATGCTTATTGACGAACATAAATACACTTATTAACGCAAATAAAAATGCGTTGAGACAGATTATTCAACTG
The DNA here is from genome assembly GCA_002081605.1 of Tropilaelaps mercedesae. Classification (NCBI taxonomy): domain Eukaryota; kingdom Metazoa; phylum Arthropoda; class Arachnida; order Mesostigmata; family Laelapidae; genus Tropilaelaps; species Tropilaelaps mercedesae. Next base: position 8,258 of record MNPL01001128.1, on the reverse strand, counting down.
TCTCAGCATGTTTCGCGTTACTGCTCGGTGAGCGACTGACTAACCGACTAGATAACTATTTCCAAGCCTCTCAAAAAATTTACTTCGGTAATGATGAGCTGCCTGAATTGCACGAGCGCTTCGATATTACGTATGCTGTTCAATAATACATAAAGTATTTAACAGATACTAAAACGCGAGAATTTGTCAGACTCACTATAGTTATAATTAATTATAATAATAATCGGCCCCGATACCTTACTAAATGAAGTTATAGGCGAATGTATCGATGAACAGCAGCATTGCCCACTAATGCTGCTATTACAATTATCCATCATTTTGAGATTTCCAATCTTTAATTGTGGTTTCATTTCGCAATACGCTAATTGCTTGGTAATCAGAAGAGATATCAGATTGTGTCTTAACCCTATTACCGGCTCAGCTACCTTCTATAAAGAGTCTATTGCGTTGTTAACAAAGCCAAATCTATATCTATGTCCTTATGAGATAAACGAAGTAAAACCACCGAGGTCGGAGGGCGCCAAACTCTGGCAAGGATACGGAGATATGAAAGTTTCGTATAGGAGTGCACAAAGTGAATTTTTGGTAGAGGGGAGACAGTCCACTAGGAGATAGCTTTCAAAAACACAGTTAAAAAAGGAGAGGTAACTTAACAAAAAAGAGAGTTGCCACATCAAAAGCGGGAGTTGCCCGCCATAGAACAGAAAGTCACAGTAACATACGAAGGGGTCTACAACGGTAAGAGGGAATCGTGAATTACAAAAGATAGGACGTGCATTGGACATGCAGGGATTTTATAACAAAAGCGTAATTGCCATTACAGAGTAACTTCATTATAAGTTTGGATATTAGCTGCAAGAATTGCCTTTATGCGTGAAATGGTTATTTATAATTACATTGTTACTATTATATTACTGAGGGTCAAGTTGTTCTGTCGGAAAGTAAATGGGTCTTCTATGCGAGAGCATAGACAAAGGTATGTCGGGAGAGAGGCAAAATTATTGTATGGAAAGATGGAGGGTATCAACGCAGTTTAAGAGCATGCGTTTTCTAGTGAAAATGAGGAACGCCGAGTGACAGAAGATGCGGAATACCTCTGACGAAACAGATAGTCGTGACTGTCAGAAGCAGATTATCAGGATTAAGTTGAAGGAAAAGCATGGTAATCGGCTTTGTTGCCGACATATGGTGGTAGTGTAGGCCCAATGAACCAGACCGAAAAGGCTACAGGAACAGATGTGAGGCATAGAGGCGAGAGTTGAGCAAGAAATAGAGAACGATGGAGCTCGAAAGAAATGAGCGAAAAGAAAGGTTACATGAAGACAGGTGGCAACCACTGCGTTTCAACACGGCGGGAACATTGAATTGAAAAAGGGTTTCGAAACAACTATATAATCGTCGACTGATCTTCTGCACTAAGCCGCGCCAAGCGGCGACTCAAGCGAAAGGCAACAATCGCTATCTGGTCACTGGAGTCGGGTCGTCGGCGCAATCGGTGAGCGAACGCATAGCACCTTCACACTAAATCCATCTAGTAGCACCAAAACGAAGAAACAACTGCAACGAATTAACTACCGAACATAGATGTTGTCGATGTATCGCCGTTAATTAAGCAGCACTTAACCCGGTTCACCAATTGGAATCCCCAAGGTTTGCAATCGTTGTCGCTATAACGCAAACCGTTCGCATAACGGTACTTACTTCGAAAAAGACAGAATAAACGGGTATTTTGTCAAAACAGACAAAAATTAGCGAAGGGGAAACAGAACGTCAAAAAAATCGAAATGATCAAATATCACAGACGATAGTTGAAGATCACCGCTAAAAGTCGGTGGGCAACTTTATCACATTAATACTAGCAGAACAATACTAAATATGAGTTTAAGTCCAACGAGTGATTTTATAATACTAACAATAATAGTACACGCTGAATCAAATTACTCTCACATAGAGATTATCAGGATTTTGAGATCTCCAAGTGTGAACCGAATTGATTTCTATCGGGTTCGTACGACAGTTTCTTGCTTTTTCGTGACAATCGAGAACATTAGGATACTGGGATATCAACTAGGCTGTGATGCCTTCCTGGCAACCGACGGGAATTTATTGTCCTTTGACATTCTTATGGCCATAAAACATGGTGTAATAGGCGATGCGCGCATTTAGAGATGAACAGAAAACACTATTACAACCAAGGTTTATATTAAAACGATTATTTCTATAGTGACAAGTTCGATGACCGAAATATGGCCAACATCACGTACTCTAATACACTCCGAAAGGGGTAATTTGAATAACTGCTTGGTTAAAATATCCGTGTCCGTTATTATGTCTTGCATTTCTAGATAGTTATCTTTGATAGAATACCATTCTACCTCAATATAGTATAGCATTCAGGTCCCAAATTTTTCAATAACAGAACATTTTTTATGCATTTCGTCATCCATGAGTTTATTGAGATTTTAATAATGTATAATATGCATCTCGGCGCAGAAAGCTTCTCAACCGACGTAGCGTTTAACGTCGCTATCTACATCACGCCTTTTGCTGCACCCTATCTGAATAAAACAGAGCTCTACAGTGTTATAGACATCGACTCCTCCTCTGCTTTAAATTGAAGAAGAGAGACCAATATGGTATTGACAAGAAAGCTATTGCGCTTAATGACGGTTTTCATCAACAACACTTTGTCAGCACTTGAAAAATTTGGTCCAATAACAATTAATTTAAATTGGAATTTCGTGGACAACCCAGGAACTCTTGCGTACATGAAGTTCGGTGTGGAGCACTAGTCAACCTTGATTTGATTTCCCTGTAGTTAACACTACGGTCCCGACCGCGATTGTGTGTCAGAGGAATATGACGGGAATGTGCCTGATGCTCATGTTTCTAAACAGTGCTAGAAACAGTACCACTAAGAACCCCAAAAACCAAGACGTTATAGCACCAGTGACAATAATTCGAGCCACCCAGACAGAATTCCCTAATCTTCACGTAAAAATGGCAGCAAAATATCATTGACTAGAATGCACTAACGAAGCAGATCGCTAATGTGGATAGCCACTCCGTCATACACATCGTCATATCGAAGACAGTTACGCGGTGATAACAGCTTTCAGCATTTTTTCCCAACACTATTCATGACAAGTTATGAATTCGGATCAGAAGAACTCGGCTTGGGAAAATTGCTTGAATGTATCAAGTCACTAGAAAAACAGCCGAGAGCAAGACACGGGCCACGGAATCCGTACGGAAGGTTCTCAAATTTGCTTGTTTTTTTGACTGTTTTTTGAGGACCTCCATACCGGTCCCATACGTTGGTTCGGCCCCGCTCCCCAGCTAAATCTCTGGGAAAGCAGCAATTGTGACGAAGCTTTCTTCAGATCTCTATCAGCCGAAAGACAGAAGTGTACACAACTATACAATGAGCTACAGATCATTGAACAGACAGAGTGACGGGAATAGGTACCGCCGGACGCTTTATGAGAACGAGAAAGGTGCTTTTGGTTGGTGTCAAAGGTGATGATGACGCGAAGTTCACTTTGCCACAGGGAGATGGGTATGGCGATAATTGCTAATTACGTGTGTCCTCGGTTTGGGCTTGTCTGCTGAATGACCTCGTTATTCGCCCAACGGAAGGCTTCGCTTGGACCCGACAGCGAGACCGGGTCGCGGGCCTTCGGCATTACTGCTGATTTGACCATCACGAAGAACAAACGCCGATTTTTGAGAGAGCACATAGCCTTCCCACCGTCGACGTCTCAGAATCTTATCAATACAAATACCGAAGATGCTGGTGATAAAATAAGAATAATAATAAGATGATCCGTAAGATACAAAACTTTGTTTAGTGACCGTAACGTGCTATTATGATTACTACTGGTAAATATTATAAGTTTTATTACTTATATCGTTCTCCATAATAGTAATGTTGCAGCCCTGAAAAAGCTACCCGTAAAGAGATAACAATGGATGCTCTCCTGAAATAATGATGATAAATATGTGGAGAAAACATATATATACATGGTAAAAAAGATAAACGCTAATTATATATACATACTTATAATGGTGGAACATTATTACAGAAATATATACACACATTTTTATGATTTAACTAACAGCCCCGTTTTGAAATGAATCAACAATTCTCTCCCTGCCACCCGCGATTATATATTTTCAATGTATAAGTCCCAAGGAAGTGTCTGTCTACGATGTTAAACAAATAAAATATTTATGTCAAAATTGTTTGTCTGTTTATTACGCAGCTGACTTGTTACGAACTAACTCTTTCGGCATAGCTTAGAGAACTGATGGATTTAAACGTGTCACCCTTCATACATACTTCCCGAGATTCGTAAATTGCTGAAGCAGCCTGAGCCCTTAGCTGCGTTTGAAAAGCACTTCAAATCACTACTTCCCGAAATCTCGGTATCACACGGCCCACTTCATTTGATAAAATTTATTCAGATCTACTCAATTTGAATACAGTATACGTCTCCAAGCATATATTCATAAAATAATCAGTCGTCACACAATTACGCCTCCTCCAACGCCGATTCGACATCACAAGTTTGTATCTTTTATGACACCGCGAATTGAAAAAGCTGATTTATAAATAAAGTCGATCCAGAAATGAACACCCCAGCTCTAGAATGCAGCTCCAGGTGTTGACAAGAGATTCGTTGTTACTACAAGTGGTATGCAAAGCGTTATGTGTAGATTACAGAGCCGTGAGGCACCCGCGTTACAGTTATTCAGAACAAATTCAGACTTGGCAAAGGTTTTACTGATATCAAGACGTACGCTACGCGTGCAAAACTCCCGCTAGCAAAAGAATACCTGGACCCGCTTCGTTTCGGGTGTTAGAAACATTTTGCGCGTTTGTAGGGTCATGCTGAAAGGTTGCCATATTAAGCCATCCCATATGGACACTGTTGAAGGGTTCTTTTAACCAGGGATTAGACTCCGTCAAATCAACGACCTGCGAGCGCTAGCGAAGTGTTTTTAAGGCTTACCCGTGTTCGTCCACAAATTGACGTTAATAATCAGTCGTGGCCGAAAGCCTCACAAGTGCTCTAAATTTCGTTCTAATGTCCCACGGTCTGTACGAGTGCCTGAATTAAGACGATATTGCATTTTTCCTGGTTTGCGCAACTTTCACTCTGAATCTTACCCTCAGTACAAACCTACAAGCTCAAAAACACTAAAGCGCGCTTGTTTTTGCAGAACGCTTGACGTTTTTATACAAGTTTTTATAGCATTAAAATAAGACACGGAACAGTGCCAATGTACACAAAGCCCACTTTTATTTACCACAAAATAATCAGCTGGCATTAGTCAGGTTGCTATTTTTCAGCATACAAACTTCGATATTAAGGGTAAAGACCGTCTATTCGAGTCAAAACGATGCCTTGTGCCACGCTCCCAAGCTATGTTTGACGTTAATTACTGCAATGTACATTATATTCATCATAACAACATATAATTGTTACACTGTATTACACCCCATTCTGCCGTATTTTCTCACCTCCTTCGTAGTTAAGACGTACTTCACACACATTCCCAGTTCGAACAAGACTGATAAGCTGCTTCATGCGATCGACAACTGGTCTTTATCTGTTGCAGTATTAAGCATCTTGACATGTCAAGCGACTCGTTATGTTCCAGACTATACGAGTAGGCCTTGTCAGCCAAGACCCGAAACCCACGATAATCCTATCGCCTGGCTCGGACCTACAGCAGTAGTCTTTGATTTCAAGACCGGAATTATAACCAACCCATACATTCTAGGAGGACGTAGCAGAAGCAAGCAGGAGCGAATAAATAGTGCGTTTCCCTAGCTGATAGCTACGTCCCTACCAGCTATCAACGTTTTTCTTATTACCCTCACAGTTCCCAATTATCCGCGCTTAATTAACGCCAACCAATCATTGTTTAGGCTTGGGCAACAGAGGTCCTCGAATGTTTCGGCCTCTCCCTCTCGCTGCTTGAGCACGTAAAATCGCAGATTTCCCTCTACCTGCCGCGGCCCCCGTTTGCACGCCTGCCCCGGGCGGCTTTTTAAACATCGGCGCATTCTTCAACATATCCGGTAGTATCATAAAGCGGACCTTGCTACCTCGGATGTAAACATTTTCGAGTTCAGACGTGCTTCCGTCGCGATATGTAGCCACGATGCCCTGCAACTGGCAATTCATGTTGTCCTCGGCCTCCACCAGCTTACCGCGGTACACCTGCAACATCAAAGAATAGGCTTTATTCAACAAACTAAGGCCAATTCAGACAAAACTTCGCGTATGGAAACCAACATTCTTAGTGTGTTCAAACAATCATAAGATATGTTTCTACTACTCTGCATCCTGGCCTAAGCTTTGGGCAGTTAAAGTTCGTGGCCGCCCCGCATTGCCGCAACTACTATTGAATGGTCTGCCTGTGGCGGGTGCGCAAATACATCTTTATTCATCAAGATCCGTAGCGCAGGGACAGATTGATAAGATGCTTGCTAGAGTAGCCTGTGTGTTAGTACTTAACTATAGGGACGTCTATTACTAGGCAGCAGTGATTCGGTGTGGAAATACCCACTATTAGTCCCATTAAGCTGAGCTAATTTTTGCTAGAAGTACAAACATACTACAACTAGAATATCATTCGTTTGTTCCGTGAAGAGACTTGTCTACTGCTATAAAACAAGCTTACCAAAGGCAGCTTATACAATACGTGTAAAAAAACTAGGCTTAGGTTGTTACAACTGGGAGCACACAGTTAGCTTTCCACGGAAGATTTTAGCCAACTCCCAGCGTTTGAAACCCCAGGTGGCCTTGGCGAGTTAACAACGAAATATACTGTCAAAGGTCACCTGGTACTTGGGTGAAAGCACAACAGAAAGGGGAACAACCAACCATTTTTCGGTGAATTTCTTCCACCGATATAGCAATGTGGCATCGATGTTAGAAACATTCACGTAAACTTAGACAAATGAATATACACATACGTAGTATAACGGTGGTTCCGTGCTTCAAACGGCCAGGGCCCTTTAAAAATTCTTATTGGGTGACTGTGCCGGCTTTCACACTGCATTAGGGCCAGTTTTCATGCCCACATTATTCAACTCTTACTGCATGCGTGAATAAATCGCCCTTCATCAGGATTTACGATTATGTGTTTTAGATTCTTTGGTAATTTTCAGATACATGCTGCAATAAAGCTAAAAGGGAGATAATGACTCTAAACTTATCATAAATCTTACCATGTACACGTTAAAGAACATTGTAAAAGAGTTTGTTTTTCGTGACTTGTCTGAAAGCTTTGCTAGCTTTCGTTAACAAGAGCACTGTAGCAAAATAAAAAGCCAAGACATACCTCTCCACTGGTGGTCTCAACAGTAACAATATGACCCTCCGCCTCGTGAAGCACCTTTATGGGTACACCGATCGACATTGTTATTTTTCCAAAAGACCGAGCCGCCGAGGAAACCTAGTCTCACAAAATGCTGATTACACTCAACGCAGAGCAGCAACGATCTTGCACGCGTTACCTATAAAATAACACAACAACATGGATACGTTGTTATCAATTAGTTTAATTTGGATCTCGATCATGCACTGACACTAGGTAATAGTAAAATTAAATTAGCTAAACTATCTGACCACTTACGGTATCCTTTACTTTGTGATCGCATACTTTGAAACCATACGCTTTGTTAAAGAAACTGTATATGATAAAACAAAAAAAGCATAATCCGTTTACGTGTTTTATTTTATCTATTTTATTTTATCTTATCTACGTATTTCCCGGAAAATTTATGTACCAATTGCCGTACTAAGATGTAACGATTCTCTGCATAAGTCAGTGACGTTGTTTTTTCCGTTTGTTAGGATGTATGTTCTGTTTTCAACATATATTTCTATTAAACTGTGCAAAAACACTACTTATCTTTTTATTAATTTCACGCTTTTTTACCAAATAATTTGGCCGTTTGAGGAAACCACAAGTAGTTTTAAAGGTAGAAAAAAGGAAAGTGAAACCGAAATCTTTAGCCATTGCTGCGCATAGCCACCAAAATTCGTGAATAAAATATTGAATAAATGTCATATATTAATAAAAGTCGCAGGCGACACGTTAAGCCTTTAACGTCCAGTGCAGCAGTATTACAGAACACTTCATCATGCATGTGTTTGCGGTGTGCGTGAGAAATCTGGATCCAAACGATATATATATATATCGTTTTAAATATATATATATATATATATATATATATA
>MNPL01001125.1:0-42522 GCA_002081605.1 Tropilaelaps mercedesae | reverse complement strand
ATATATATATATATATATATATATATATATAAATGTTAGAAATCATGAGAAACATCAGGAATTTATTTGCCAAGGCTGTAGCGAACGAATGAATATTACATGCTAACGGGACGAAAATGTATAATAGCGACATCGCTTTCGCACTGTTTTGTAATATGGACCGCGCAAAAATATGTCGAATGGCGGGAATCAACATGGGCACCTGAGGTCAAAGTCAAATGAAAATGGCCCACAAACTAGATCGGCTGAGTAGATAGAAGGACGCGGCTTACAGTCCTGCTAGATGAAGATCCGAGTTGCACGAGTGAATGTCAGTGTGTCATATATTTAGGTGGTGTAGAAAAAAATTCGATAGACGACGAAAAAAGTGATTTCCCATCACATCGGCCCTAGATTAGCCTAGCTCCCTATCGACATTTGAAAACATCCGACATAAGTTAGCCGTTAACGTTTGTACGCACACATCCCAACCGCCTACGGTCACCTGAACGGACCGACACAGACCTGGCGAACGGCGACGGGCTTTCCAAAAAACCCGACCGGTAAAAACTTAAACATTCGACTCGTCCGGATCAGCATCGCTACCTTCTCACGGATATGGCGGAACAGTTCACTTCGAGGTAGTAGCTCAGTTCGCTCGTACTGCTGATACGCCGACCCGTCATTGTCGGTCACCAGGGCAGGCGCTCGATTGTCGGGAACGCCTCTCTGACGTATTTTAGGACCATTCATCTCTACAACTGCCTAACATGTGCCGGTTGCCAGGCCACATTGATTCGGCGCGGCCAGACAAATACCGGCGATCCGACGACGGTATAGTGGCGATGCCTTCAGAATGTCACGCCACGACTCGCTAGCCTAAGGCGTGCCGCGGCTTTAGATGTCGGGACGGACAAAGGGAGCGTAGTCGTCGTTTGCTCGTCGCCCAATGCTAATACAGCGCCTGATGGAAAAACAAGTCAAAAACAGTGACGTGGTGGGAGCCTCGGATTGGTTACTGATGTTTCATGGGCATATGAGACGCAGTTTAATAGCACATTTCACTTTATAGATAGAACCTGCATATCGCTGGGAACTAACTGAAGTTGGCTAGCGGAGGAACCGAGGTGGAAATATGACGCTATATGGTCCGAGGAGCGAGTTGACGGAACCGCTCTTTGGTTATTCTACCGTCGCGAGAGGACGCAATATTTGCCTTTTGACCGTGGTTCCAGTCATCGACACCTGCAGAAATCCGCGCACAGGCGGATATCGCGTGATCGCGTTCATTTTCAAATGTTATGAGACTGCAGCGTTGAGCTATCAACTACATTATACGTATACATGTGTATGTATACGATTCTGCCACCGTTACTGCTCGTATCGGCAGCTATTCGATCAGCTGGATCCGATTAGAATTCTATGCATGTCTACGAAGTGGCTTCGGATAACGATCGTAGCGTGCCATGGATCGGCAATAGGTAAACCCTTAACCAGTCTCATGGCGCTACAATCCGGTCGACAATTTAGAAATGGTCGCGATGGTTTACCTTGCGGTACGTCTCCTGCGGCGTCTCTGAGCAGAACGGCGGATAGCCGATGAGCATCTCGTACATGATCACACCGAGACTCCACCAGTCGCATGCGGCCGTGTAGCCCGTCTGCATGAACACCTCCGGCGCGATGTAGTCCGGCGTGCCCACCGTCGAATAAGCAAGCTGGCGTCGATTCTTTTTCCAGCTCTCCGCCCGTCGCTTCGAGTCCATGAAATCCGACGGCTTCGCCTGCGACAGGTCCCGGTAGAACTCGGTGCGATGCGACTTCTTCAGGCCGGTGCAGAGGCCGAAATCCGATAGCTTAACGTGGCCTCGCGCGTCCAGCAGCAGGTTGTCGGGCTTGATATCCCGATGAATGAAGCCCAGGCGATGGATGCTCTGAATAGCCAGGGCGGTTTCGGCGATATAGAACTGTGTCGCCTCCTCGGACAGGGTGTCCTTCTTCATCAGCAGCGTCATCATGTCGCCGCCTGGCAAGAACTCCATGATCAGGTACAGGTTGATGGCGTCCTGGAAGCTATAGTACATCTTCACCACCCACTGGTGGTCGGCTTCGACGAGGATGTCGCGTTCGGCGCGCACATGGGCAATCTGCTCCTTCTCAAGCATGTCGGCCTTGCGGAGGATCTTCATCGCGTACACATGTCCGGTGTCCTTTTTTTGCACAAGCCGCACCTCTCCGAACGCCCCCTTGCCGATCACCTTGAGCGGGTCGAAGTCGTCGACGCCCAGCCGCGACCGTTTCAGCCGCAGGAACTCCGTCTCCTTGACCGAGTGCTGGGCGCGCACCTCCCGCTTCTGCTCCTCAGAGAGGCCCTCCTCGGCCATCGACTCCTCCAGTCGCTCATGCCGCGTCCGGCGCTCGATGTGCTGGCTGACGAGATTCGAGTAGTAGTTCTCGAGATGCACCTTCGCCTTTGTAGCCTTGTCGAGCGTGTGGCCGGAGAAGACGGGGTGGTTGGGGTCGAACGGGGTGGAACCCGTAGATGAGCTCGGACTCGCCATCAGCCTTCGCACCGCCCCGCGGACCCCTCGGGACGTCGGGGCGAGGAAGGACAGCGGCGGATCGCCGACCAGTGACCTCTGTCGGGAAAAGGTCCTCGTATGGGATTGGCCTACGATCGAGCAAACGCCTGCCGACGGCTAGAGCAGCCCACGGGGTGCTGCTATCCGCAGGCAGCACCGCGACACCTTCCGTGTTCAATCGACGAAACGCTCGTCGTACCCAAAGTGCCCGGCCGCTGGTCGCTGGCCCACTCGACAATATTCGTTGCGCCAGGGCCGCTCGCTAACGCACGGGGGAAGTGCCGACGTTCTTGCGCTGCTCCCATGAAAGTAGAGGTTTCCCCCCCACACGCTCACACATACACACGCACAGCGCTAGCCACACAGATATCCACACACGCACGCAGGAGCACACGGTCAGCCGGGCAAATGCATCGTGTGGCGAGCCTGCAAAACTAGCTAGGCACACTCTTCGGTGTTTTTCTACTAGCGATGGTGGCTGTTGATGGCTCACCGGGTTATCGCGGTGCTAGTGGTAACCAGCTTGCACGGACGGGGTGAACAAACAGCACAGAGCACAGCTGACACCCCCAGTGTGTGCAGCTCTCCCTAGAACACGAGCGGCTGCAGACCCTCGCAGGCTCACATGGAAGCCTTCTTTTCAAGGGCGACTCGAAGGTAACTCGAGTTCCTCGCCTGCATAATAGCCCGGTCAGTTCGGCAGCACGGGAGTTTGTTTTGGACGTGACGCGGGCAACTTGTGCGCGTCGGGGGCGATCGCCTAGTGACAGCTCGGCCGTTGTCGTCCTGGCCGAACATTCTCTCCGGGGCGAAAGCTTGTCAACAAATAAACATCTCACACAGTTAGCAACTATGTCATCGAAGAGTGGAAGCGCGCCGGAGCCTCCCAGCCGGAAGAATGCTGATAAAAAGGCTCGGGTGTTTGATTTCAATGCGGTGTTCCAGCAGGCCAAACAGGCCGCCAGAGAAATCTGCAAGAGACAGGAAAAGGATCCAGAGGAAGGTAAAAAAACGGTAGCAGTTGAACGAGACCGTGGAAACGATCTTAAGCGTTACACGCTCGATTTTTTTTGTATGTATGTAAAATATTGTGCTGTAGCAGCACGAAATAAGTTTCATAAGTTATTGGACATAAATATATACCCGTAATTGATTACGTTCCCATCGTAGGGCTCACATACAATTGAGTGATTCATACAGTGTTGCATCACGAAGAACGGATATTAGGTCGAGGCCACGGTATATCTGACAGTCGAGTTCATGAGCATAACAGAAAATGTGCATTATGAAATCGAAAGCACTGCTTCTTTTTACGGCCTCTCTTGTACATGAATGTAAAACCTTTGCTCAGCGAAAGCTCTACATCTTACCAAGCGTGCATTTGGTGCTGAAAGGACACGTACGCTGGTATCCGTACGGAGACGTGAGTAGACGAGGCCCGAGATAGCTGCAAAGTGAGTCGACAGATTTTTAGAAAGCTGCTTTCCCAACGCAGACCCCGACGATCCTGGCCCAGTCGGTTCACCAGGGCCTTCGAGATCTGTGGCTGGCCAACAGGCGAGTGGTTCCCCGGAAAACGATTCCGAGGACTCCAGCTCCGATATTATTGGACCTCTGCCCTCGTCGAGTCGTAGACAGAGCAAGGACTCTGAGTCGGAACATGACGATAACACGGCTGACGAGAAATACCAGGGGCGTCTCCCGGATCGATCGCAACTTGACCTGCAACACGGGTCGAAGCCGGTCTCGGCGTTGTGCATTGATCCAAATGGAGCCCGCATGGGGACCGGCGGGTACGATTATATGGTCGCACTGTGGGACTTTGCTGGAATGGACGCAACGTTTAAGGTAAGCCATTGGTATGTGCTTGCATGCCGCGTAAACAAAATATTTCTTTAAGAGAGAAGCTCGTTGTGGATGTGACAGAAAATCGTGGCCCGCATCTCGCTATGTGCTTAACGTGATCTGCGGACTATGTAGTGGCCAAGTGACGCTAGAAAAATTGTTGGATGGTATTGTAATCAACGACGGGCGACAGAGCTGTCAGTCTACTTTATAGCATTTTGGGGGCTTTTTTTCTTGTGTACAGTACGGGTGAATCTTTATGTCGAACTCCACTTGTCACACAAATCCAGAGCAATTTTTCTTCTGTCCATCGAAATGATTTGTCTCTACCTGTTTCTGTCCTTTACGATTTCAGCCTTTCCGTACCCTGCAACCATGCGAGTGTCACCAAATTCGCGACCTCCACTTCAGCTGTACCGGCGAAGCGGTTCTCGTCGTATCAGGAAACTCTCAGCCGAAGGTTCTCGATCGGGACGGATTCACTCAGATGGAGTGTCCAAAAGGTTGCTACCACTTTTTCCCTCCAATTCCCGCCGGAGCTAGGTTAGGATGGAATGTTGAGTCTTTTTTCTGTATTTACAAGCTCTACAAATGAGCTTGATGGAAACGGTTGATTATGTTAAGACATCAAAGGGCCAGCTGCATAGATCTGAGCCAATAGGGTCTACATGCACTGAAGCCACCCATAAATCTCTTTTTTCGCAGCAGGTCTGAAGCTGCTGTTTGCATTATCTCAGACGCACTCAATGCCTCTTTTCTGCTAAAACAACATCGCCAGGCGTTCCGAAGTCATACTGAGTTAAGAGCCTATTGCCTAGCTAGTTTATACGTCAATATACAGAGACTCCTATATAATGTGTATATATATATACACGTGGCTGTCCTTACAAATTTAAGATATTAGTGGTCGCCTCACGTTTATCCCTCGTGTGAAATTTACGACGATTTATCAAGGGGTCATTACATTGCTGTTATCAGGTGACATGTACCTAACGGACATGGCGAAGACGCGCGGCCATACGGCAATGTGTAACTCTGGCTGTTGGCATCCCCGCCAGCGAACCGAGTTTATGACGTGCTCAAATGACGGCTCCGTACGCCTGTGGGACTCCGCGAACACGCCGGCGGTCGGCGGAAAGCACAAAGCTTTAATGAAACCTCGCCAGCAGGGCGGACTCCGGGCTGTGCCTACCGCCTGCTGCTATAGCAATGATGGCAATTGGGTGAGTCCCACGTATTTTTAGAAATCGGCACGATCCTTCATGTATATATATATATATATATATTATAAAGAAATGCACGGCAACTTTAGCATTAGATTAACCTTGTATCGTTTCATGTTGACAATAATTACTCTAACCCTTGCTCACTCGTAATCTTGTGGAATATTTCTATTGGCACCTTTTAGTGTGTCGCAGCCTGTAATGATGGCTCCATTCAGATCTGGGATCATCGGCGCAGTTTCGTCAACACTGCCCAGGTGTGTCGCGATTGTCACGTAAAGGGGAGCGATATCACAAGCGTTTGCTACTCGTATTGCGGTAACCACGTGCTAACGCGCGGTCTCGACGAGCGAATGGTACTGTTGGACTCACGTAGCATCAAGAAACCGCTGCATGTCTTCAATGGACTGAGCAACATGTTCTCGATGACCGATGCCATCTTCAGCCCTAATGACAAATTCATCCTCACCGGGACATCGCTTGAGAAAGGTGAGTGCATCGTACTTCTACCTGAGAGCGTCGAAGGCGGCGGGAGGGAAGAAAGGGAGAGTTGCGTCCCAAACCAAGCAGATCTGTTTTGAAAACCAGCTGCTATTTATGGCGATCCTATCGACACGTGGTTCTTCGTTTTCTACCCTCTCGTGCATAGTCGCTGGGATCATTGTGCAACAATGCGATGTGTAAACTAACATGTGTGCTATGGCCATAACTGTGTTACACTATTTTACATAGGCGGAGATGTTGCGCAGCTGAAGGTATTTGACGCCGTAACATTTGCTGAGCTCGAATCGCGTAAGGAAGCAGCGTCAATTATTCGACTCCAGTGGCACCCCAAAATCGATCAGCTAATTCTAGGCCTCAGTAATGGTGTTATTAAAGTGCTATACGACGACAGACGCTCACGAAACGGAGCGCTACTCTGCGCTGGAAAAACGAAGGTTGGTCTTTTACCATTAGCCGGTAATAGTTAATGCGCTCTTAATGGCTGTCTAGCAGGTATGGTGCGGTGTGTTACCACGCGCACTCAGGCTCTCATTCGTCAACTAACAGACTGTAATAATACCTTGATGGTAACTCATAGACAGAGACTAAAGGTTTTGCCTTTTTTGTAGCGCGGTGGACCGCTTGGCCCGTATCAACCCTTGTATTTGACTACATTTAGCTCATCTTACGTCACCACTCTAACACTTATTTTGCCATCGTGTTCGTTTCGATTTCTCTGCTGTTTAGGTGAAACGTAAACAAATGGAATCTGTCACCACCACGCAGATCCTGACGCCACACGCACTGCCGCTGTTCCGCGATGAAAGGACGCAGCTTCAGCGCAAGCGGGAGGAATTAGACCGCAAGGATCCGGTGAAGTCGCGCCGACCCGACCTTCCAGTGACGGGTCCGGGAGCTGGTGGACGAATTTCCTCAGGTGGCAACACCCACACGTCGTTCATTGTCCGGCAGCTCGGCATCCGCGATCGGGTTATCGACGAAAGTGAAGATCCGCGTGAGGCGCTTCTTAAATACGCGAAATCGGCCGCAGAAGACCCGTACTGGGTCAGCCCTGCGTACAGGCTTACCCAGCCGAAACCTATTTTTCAGAAGGTGCCGCTCGATGACGCCGACGACAACGATGGACAATCGAAGCCGAAGAAAGCTAAACCAGTTTGAAAAATGGAATTTGTTTTAAGACCGAATGTAATATGGCCACGTCGATGACAATGGGATGCTCGGAGATTTATTGTATTGATGCTTTGAGATCCTCTGTAGTTCGTGGCACCGTTGACAGGACGTTGTGCCTCGGCAGAATTGGTACTGAACCGGACGTAGTTAAAGATTGAACGCTCTGGCGGTGGTAATAATATTCAAGCCGTAAAACCTGGTGCACGTAAATATCGTGTGGTAATGTACATGAATATATCATGCGAAAACACGAATCGTTGTATTTACGACGAAGAGACAAAAAAGCTTTGCAAGGTAAAAACTTTATTATGTGTTTCGCAAAAAAAGACCCTGCTACTGACATATACTTTCACTCAATTGCCACAATTCTCAGCGATCATCAGAGATTTGTATCTCAGACATGCAGAGGCTTCGGAAGGGAAGAACCTGATCGTGTATTGAATTTGCACTAACGCAAATTGTGCTGTCATTGTAAATACGGTAAAGACCTTATGAAAATTTTGTCGACGATTCCTGGGTATGGTAACGGCATAGTATTCAATGTACTCATTCTCGGCATCTATGTCGCCTGCCTATAGATGTGTCGAATGTCCTAATAAGACTAACATCGGCCTATAAAAATATATACATGAAAATAGTTCCAGGATATGTTGGTATGTTAAATCATTTGTTGTTTACTAAAATAATAATTATTAATATTGATGATTTTAACTTTAATAGCTTCATCCGCCTTATGTGGATTATCTGCAATTTACGGCGATATCCCCGGCGGCCATTAGTTGATCTCCTCGCCCAGCGAAGCGAGCTGCTGTACAAATTGTCTTGCATTCATTAGTTCCGTGCACCCATAGACAACATTTCGCGGTGTCGATTTCGTCCGCATACACTCAATAAGATTCTGGTACTCGATATAGTTACCTGAAACAATACAACTGCATTTTTAAGTGTAAACTAAAAATATACTTGACTTACTCTGAAATCATTACAACATAATTTGCATCGCTAGTAAATGAAGGCCAAGGTAAGTGGTTCCTTGGTTGTAAACACTAGATGATTGACAATTGTGTTATTTCGGTATAATTTGTTTCCTGTATTACCATGACCTAGTCCTCATGGTCAGGTCGTGGAGTAAAAGTAGAAGCTACTGAGGATAAAGGAAACGTATTGTGAATGGAGGTATGTAGAGACCTACTTATCTCTCTCTCTTTCTCTCTATTAAAGGCAACGTTATATATATTTCTTCGCAATGAAACAATGCTATGTAGTACCAACAGAAACCTCACCTCCGCCAACGACAAATACAATGGCATCACTAAAAAGCGTTTGGGTGCGACTGGCTCCAAACTCGGACGAGATTCCCCGAAGTAGTTTTGGATCAAAGTAACGAAAGTCGTCGGTCTCCGGCCCCGACTTGAGGTCCATTAGCGATTCAACAATCTGAAATATATCGGGAAAAATAAAGCATATAAAGCTCTGTTGCACACGTCATTAACGATTTCTCAAGGACTTACGAGCGTGCTATAGCCGTCAGGAGCAACTACAGGCAAGCCATTCTAACTACGAGCTGCGATTCGTTGCTAAAAAACTACGACACACACGTTCATCATAGAGTATATGCCATACCTACCCTGGCCAGTGGCAGCTTGTGCTTTTTGACAACTAAATTCTTGACGCCCTCCATGACGAACTGGCTGCCTTGTGACATTAGCTTGGAAAACATCCCGACGGTCTTCGTCCCCGAGCCGGCATAGGCTTGCTGCGCTTGCACCTGCATTTGGCTAAAGTCTTTCCACCTCTTGAGGTACTTGACGGGCTTCAGATCGCAACCAGCCTTCTCCAGCAGACCCTCGTACTCTTTGAGCTCCTCGGGCGGAATCTGATTGCAGATAAAATTGATGAGAAACAATCGGAGCTTGTCATTAGGGGAGCCGGCCAGAGGGTCGGCTAGCGTGTCTTGTATGCTTCTCTCCAGCGTCTGTCTTCCGAGTATCTTCTCTTCGATCTCGAAGTACGTGTCCAGTTTGCGGAGTTTAATCTCGTCGAGGATCGAAGTCGCGATTGTTGTGTGTTGATCTATCAGACGTTTCTTCTCGAGAAGCTCGGGCAGCGAACTGACGGCATATGTCAGCTTGGCCGTGTTGTCGTTAAGCAAGCCCATTGCTTCGTCTGAGAAATGTAAGAGGCGTGTGGGAACTCACGTTATTAATAAATATTACAAGTATAAACGTAGCTGATTTGTTAAATATATAACAAAACTAAGAAGCAAAATATGGAAAAATAAGTGTGAATATAAAAAAGAATTTCAGATGAGCGTAAATGTACTCAGCTAATCAGATCACTTCTGATATATGCCCTAAATAATAGTAGATGTTTCGGTGGTATGCCAGTTGGCCATATTCCCGTCTATATCCTTATCATTTTATTGCATATTGACTGTCACTATAAGCTGCTCAAGGATAGTTCTATTATAGACGAGTACAACAGAATCTTAGCACACCAGAAGGAATATAAAATGTGAAGCTTAGGCTAGAAACTAAATTAAATACGGGGCATCGCCTGTTGGACTTTTGTTTACAATCAATGTGTACAACAGCTGACAGTGGTTGGCAAAATATCAGAGCCGCTAAACCCACAACTCCCCATGCTGGCCAACGTAATAAATCTTGATTTTTCCACGCATGAAACATCGTCTTTTGCAGGTATATTGAAAGTACAAATGTACGACATTGGCGCATATGTACATGTATGTACACACACGTTAGAGATCATTACCGGCGTTGTCACCATCAAGCCCCATTTGGGCTTTTAGCCTCTTGACCTCTTCCTCTGAAGCGCGATATTTCTCCAATTCCTCTTGCACGGCTTCGGCTACCGTCGGGAACGGACTGCCCTTATGCTGCTGCCAAAACTTATCATTCACGCTTAGATCATAGGTACGGGACTTCGTGCGAGGCTTTGCGCCTGTCAAGAGGTCCGGCGGTCCAACAGCTTCCTCCAGCGTGACGCGATTCAATTTGTAGTCGAGCACATCATGCGTCAACGCCTGGTACGTCCACGTGTGGTGGAGGGGGGTGGCCATGTCCATGTTTCTGTCAAGGATGACTAACAGCGGTCGTTGGAACGAAAACTGCCCCGGAGTCATGTCCAGAAAAAGCGAGTTCCTCGTATCGCGCAGGTTATCCTTGAGTTTCTTGTCGAGCCTTTCGGCCACCATTTCCGCCGCGTTGCCTTTCGGTGCTCGAATAATCGGAACGGTGCCGAGTGTCGCAAACACCGAGAACAGGCAGTCGACGATTGAGTTTATCACCGAGTCCATCTCGGCGTCGGAGACCGAGCCCCGATTAAGGGCGTAGTAGCTAACGGCCTCACGGCCATGCTGCTTCAGCAGAAACATGTCGTTATCGACCGTGATGAAGTTAAGGTACTGGTCGAAGACCTTTGACACGCTTTGCACGCAGTTGGCACTGATGGCAGCCGACGCCAGATCCTCGAGGAACTGACGGGACAGGGGGGAGATGAAGTTGAGATAGTACTGATCATACAGCTCATTGCGAAGGTCTTGTCCGATTCGACTGATATTTTCCTGGGTTGGCGCGACAAAGTAGACGGCCGGAACCTGCACGCGAAAGCAAAAAGGAGAAGCCAAAAAGAACAGAAAAGCTTGTAAGAGCAAACACGTAGACGATGGAAAGAAAGCTTAAAACGAAGATATACGTAAACATATATATATACATATATATATACATATATATATATATATATATACCTCGGGTATCGAATCTCTATCCGAGTGGATGAGTAGATGCAGAGTTACTCCAAGATCCCGCAGGTCACGTACAGACAAGAGGGGTGAGATGATATCCTGCCCAGAACGGTCATAAATCAGCACCTGCAACATAAAAACACAATTGAAGCTCAAACGTCGCCCGATGTTCAACGAGATGCTGCATTATCGAATGCTCGTAACACTTTTGGATAGGCTATTCCACAAAACGAGTTGTTAGAAACTATTCAAACGGGCATGTGACAAAGGTGCTCCAAACACTTCATGGAAATCTATAAGCTAACTTGGCTCATATTACATGGTTGAGTGATAATAGTAGACCTAAAAAATAAACGTCAAATCAACTAGCTCTTTCGTGGGTTTATTTTTCTCTACCCGCATCGCGATAAGCTCTCGTAATTGGATATGAACGTCGGCTCCGAATAATACGATATTTACAAACGGAGCGCATCATTTGTTTTGTGGACGGAAATATCGGTCGGATAGCTTGTGATCTTATCTGTTGTCTATATGTCACATACCTTCCAGACGGGCTCGTTCGCTTTGCCTTTTAGTGGGACATTGAGGTTCAGCATATGCTTTAGGGCGGCTATCTGGCGCTCGCGGATGTTGAGCGACATCTGCAATAAAAAATAGGATGAGCAATTTTTACAATGGCGGACAATACAGTCTGGATATCTCTCATAGTTTTACACGAAGAACACCGAAGCCATGGAGAAAAAATGGAGTTTTCAATGGCATAAACTAGCTGACTAAACGAATTTGCACTAAAACGTCAGCCAAACCTACGGAATTAAAAATTGCTGAGTGAATTTGCTAAGCGCTTATGCTAACTAAATAACACATAATTATCGTTGTCCAAATTATAGGTAGACCCGATTTCAGAAGGAGCGGCCTAGTTATTTGCCTGCTCTTACGTCTCGCCGGATAGCAGCATTTTTTGACAATATGTCACACCTCAAATTATGTTTACCAGCCGTTGGGATGTGGTGGATGTCGTTATATCAGCTCCGTATTACAAGCTTTACAGCTAGTGAAGAGATTTGGTAGAAACGCAAAAAGCTCTTTATGAGCGCGCATAATCATTGTTCATGTAACGTCAGACACGATAGGCAATCCAATAACCCGCTCCATACCGGCAAATGTAACCGAATGAATTTAGGCTCCTAGACACCGATGTGTATACCAGTTATTCGTTGGGTAAACAATATGTAATCTTTCAAGTGAGCGCCACAAGTGTGTCCGAGTTTCTTCCCCAATTCATGCGATCAGTGCGCGTCACGAAATGAGTCTTACCGTGGAATTCAAGCGGAGCGGCAGGACTAGAACATCTCCACAATGCGGAAAAACGTCACCATTATACCACTCAGCTGACACATCTGGTTCGGGAAAACAACGTGGAACAGTCACCCCGTTCCGTCGTTTAGCGCATCCTCAGGGCGATTTGATGGAAATCAAATAAGCGATCGCTGCATATAATTCGCACCAGTCCGAATTTGATGCGGGGATGTAGCTACCAATTGCAGTGATTCAACATAGTCGAGAATCGTCAGGTTTCTTTGAAAACTCGTCTAGGTTGAACGACAGTACTCTGAACTCTCCAAACACGCAGACACTGTTCCTTCCTTGCTTCCAGCTGATCGTGATACTTAAAATACGGGACACATGTTTTCAGGTAAAACTGTCACACTTTGCCATAATGTCGCTCATATGGGATTCGAACAAATGCGCCAGCTCATTGCTAACAAAGTTTCAAATTTGAGGTCAGCCACCTTTAGGGTCATCGGAGCAAACTAACATGCATAAGGTAATGCTCGAATGCCCGTGCGCGATAGTGAACAATCGCTCAAAAACTGGGGTTTTGCATGACTCAACTGTTAAAAATTCCCATTTAGTAATATATGGAGACATACTAGACTGTCCGTAACGGCTCGTCTGTAGTAAAAAAATAAAATAGGCCTTGCGATAAAATTTTATTCGTGACTTCATTTTTATCATCAAAAGAGACCTTATTTGTTCTTTTCTCTATTAAAGTGCATTATTGAATATATTACAAACAGTGTATAGCCTTGATCGTGCCTTGGTTCATCGCTTGACCCCATAGGTTATTAAAATCTAACGTTTTCTTCCAACGTGCTTGTGACCGCAGTGACCCTTTTAAATTCGCAACGATGTCTTTTTTCTTTTGACGTTCAATTCAATTTCGCTGCTCAAATTCTTACCACGGGACAGACGCGAAATTGAAGAAAAGCCCTGTCCATCGACGCGACATTCTCCACCCACGCCGATTGTACCAATAATGTTGCAACATTTCCACATCTACACTGCAAATACTTCTCTGTCTCGAATACCTGCCTCAAGCTCGTTTTTCTTGTTGCTTCCGTCTCCCATACACTCATCAGGCCCGACCGTGTATCACACGCCTGCGATGGAGTTGCACGAGCTGTTCCAGGCCTGCCGACGAGGTGACATGGAGAAGGTGCGCTATCTCGTCGAGAAGAAAGAGATCTCGCTCAACGTCCGCGACAAATGGGACTCGACGCCGCTATACTACGCGTGCTACTGCGGTTTCAAGGAGCTGGTGCAGTACATGCTTGCCAACGGCGCCCGCTGCGAGGCCAACACGTTCGACGGCGAGCGCTGCATCTACGGGGCGCTCACCGACGACATCCGCAACCTGCTCCGATCGGCAAAGCTGGTGACGTCGCGCATTATGCGGCGGCACACGTTTGATGAATTCCTTCGTAAGTGCTTCGAATCGACGGAGTTTGCCGACATCAGCATCGCCTCACTCGACGGCACAGTGCTGCCATGCCATAAATGCGTGCTGGCCAGCCGCGTCCCGCGCTTCTGCGACGTTCTTTCACAAAACCCCGCCTGCGCAACGCTCACCATCGAGTTCAATTCCGGCGAGCTGTTGCTCAGCCTCAAGGAATTCATCTACACGGGACGCATGCGGATGCTATTGGACGACGATAAGCTGGCAGAGATGCAGGAAGTGGCTAAGCAGCTCCTGATGACGAACCTCGTCGACAAGCTGTTCGACGAGCTGGACAAGTACGAATGCGAACGATCACGCTACCTCAAGATGGTACGCCACATCACGATCGAACCGGCTCTCGGCTGCACGGAGCTGGCAGACGCATTCGCCGTCCTCGCCGATGAGTACCTGCGGAAGGATTTAGTAGAGCTGCCGTTTGGCTCGAAAAGGGCTCGCTTGATCCATTACGCCGACGTGTGCTTCCTCGTCGACGGCGTCCACTTCTTCGCCCACAAGATGTTCTACTGCCAGCGCTCGGAGTATTTCGCGGCGCTGCTGCGCGACCACTTCAAGGAGACGGCGGTCGTTGAGCGGAACATCCCGCTGGTGAGCATATCGAACGCCAGTGCCGACGTGTTCGCTTGCATTCACGAGTACATCTATCGTGACATCACTGACCGGCTGACCGGGGCTAACGCCTTCGACGTTCTGCTGACGGCTGATAAGTTTTTGCTCACCGGGCTCAAGCGGTTCGTCGGCACGTTCATGGCCGACAACATGGACATCGACAATGCCGTCTCGCTCTTCCGGTGCTCGCGCATGTTCCAGCTGGCCCGCCTCGAGGACCAGTGCGTAGCGTTCATGGCGCGCAACCTCGAGCATTTCCTCGCCAACGAGGAGTTCCGGCGTCAGGTCACCGAGGACGCGAAGGAGGTGAAGGGCCGCCAAGAAACGGATTCGATCGCCATCGTCGACGACATCCGGTACCATATAAGCGCTAATGTACAAAGCTTTTCCGAGATCGAGGAGGCCAATCAGAAGCTGTTCCTCATCGATGACTTTCTCTACAAGTTGGGCCTTGAGGCTTAGGCTGGGACAACTTTCGTCGACAGCTGTGGAAATCGTTGCAATAGCCACGACGACGATGCGGCGCATACCAGTGAATTCGGGCGAGCTTGCCGGTGTTTTCCGTGCTCGATCCGTTCCATGTCCGAACGAACTGATGTCGAAAAGTTATCACGTCATCGAGTGATATGGATACTCTTTTCATGGATGTACAATAAAATAAAAATACTCATTGAAAAGAAAAGGCAAGCAGCGACGACGGCCAACAATTATAACGGCGGTTCCGCTGGAAACGATCGAGGTGGGACAATATCACACCTGTATTTGCCAAAACGCGTACGCATGGCGCATATCACGCTTAGCTGGCGAAAACCTTTACGCTAGCTTTATATATATAAGTTTACTTACAAAAAAAACAAGACCACATATATATATATATATATATATATATATATATACACGGAAAATAGTGTACTAAAGTTGTTCTAGTCTTCTGTTCATATTAAGGCAATATTTATTATATATAGGTCAACCGCCTATAGGTGTTCTTAGTTTAAGAGGGTGAGGTTGCCGTAAACGATGGCTGTTACCCGTTCTGGTATAGATATGAATAAATACGAATCATTGAACAGTTGCTTGCGTGTTTTCTCTCCCGTGTATGTCGCTCACTTCAACTGGACACCTGGACCATCCTGCACAGAACTATTGACGACGCGAACCGGGAGTTGTCTCATATGGGGTGCAAGTATAAGCAAAGAGTGCTCTTCGTTATCTAATGGCGAGTTCGATTATTCAGTGAGCACCATTCTATGCTGGATCCGTACGGTGTTCTGTGAACGTCCCAAATGACACGAAATCGAAAGCTATTTCCGCAGTGGTTGTATGACGACCATTAAGGCTCCGGGCATGGATTGAGCAACCGGCCATTTGCCTAACGCGGAACGCGTTGGATGTTAACGAACTCGTTGCAGCGCCCGAAGAGCTCCCATCAACTACCGCTAGGTGGATCTACCCCCTCTACACCAGCGCATGGCTCGCTGGAGGCAAAATAACAAGCGATGCAATAACAGTAAGTCTATTTTTCGTCATTACGTTTCATTATTGAATAGTACATGCATCTAGCGAAGCTCACCCTTTATACGCTAACGGCCCGTCCTAATAAAGGCTGATGACTTCCTCTGTTTGCACTCATCATGCTCCATGCTCGTACATTACCTTGGGACTTACAACACTTCCTATAGCCGTTTGTAACGTGCATCTACACGTTACAAACGGGTAATAATCGTGTTTCGCACATGTCAAAATGACCTCTTTTACGGAACGACTGGTACAGCGTCTTTCTAATATGACCGCCGGCATCGTATTTGTCGCATCTCGGCATAACTTATTCCTCGTAATACAGTGGCATTGTGGACGCTTATATATAATACAACAGTTTGTGAAAAGACCCATTACATGATAGCATAAGACCATTGGGCAAGCAATCGCACATGCGACGCTCGTTCCTCCGCTGTGATCTTAACGCTGGCAAAAGCAATGTCAGAGCGCTGATTAGCTGCGTTATCAGTGACACAGCATTTTTCTGGACGTAAAGGCCGCTTGCTTTGTAGAAATACTACTAAAAGGCCTGAAACATGATACGTCATAGAGACGGGGTGGAACTCGCCGCTTGGTGCACACGCGAACCTGAGCTCACGTCCGCATAATACTACTTGTACCTTACCTCGCGTCTTGCCGTAATTTTTCCCGGTCGTTGTCGACATTCCTTGTTCCGCCGGAGCGACGCATAGTACTACCCTTTTTTGTTAGGGTTAACCATCAGCCAATATGCGCGTACACGGGGAGAAAGATTTAGCTCAATACGTTCGAGTTTAAATCGTCGTCATATGCCTGTAAGAGCAGATTTGACCAGTTCGCATCACAGGAAGCATTTATATATATAATAGACGCCAGGCAAAGCTGAGAATGCACGACGTGTTGAGCGTGCTGGCGTCAAAACAATTGAGCGTGCAGGTGGCGTGCAGCTGCACGCTACAGGTCACGCTAACTCCAGAGACAATCGACCTCTTCTGTCGCGTTATCCAGCTGTATAGCTGGTCCTCAACAGCGTTAGCGGCGTCAACGGCAGCGTCAAACGAGTGAGGTGCTATGGTGCCGCCGTTGTGGCGGCTGTGAAATAACAGACTTTTACTAAACTGGTGAAGAGGTGGATTGGACAGAGAATAGCATGGCATTACCATGGAGTCAACAAAACTGGTATCACCATTTTCTGGCTAGGTTTTTATTTGTCGTCGTCCGCAAAAGATTTTTTGTCATCCAAATGATTTTTCTTGCGGAGCTTCGTCGTCGACATGTTTTAGTTACTTGGCGCTCCTCGAAAAGGGCGAGGTGCCGCTGAATAGCAGCCCCCGCCTTCATAAGCGGTTTTAGTTTGATGCGCCCCGAGCATGACGCGGCTATTATGCCCTCTTTTCCAAAGTATCGTTAAATTCAGTTTAGTTTAATGTTTCGTTGGTTAAATTACTGTTAAAGGATTTTATTTCAAAAGCATGTAAAAACAAATTAAAAACCAACAGCACAATACTAATTGCAATAGCTTTTATGATATCACGGGCTAGCTTTTTCTGTTCTGAGCCGAAGAAACCACCTTTACTCTTTCCATTTAAGACACACGCTCCTACGAAGATCTTTTGGCTGACAATTGTCGGCAACCTCAGCTGAAATGAGAGAGAAGCCTGTCCGTTCGTTCCATTCGTTCTTAGTATGTTTCGTGTCTTCGTCCTGCGGTATGCCAAACGTTCGTTGTTCTCATTAGAGTTCGTCAAATGTCAACTGGGTTACGTGAAGTTTCGGCGTAGTCGTCTCATCGGGCTGAATTTACTTCTAACTATTCCCTTCATCCTGGTGCGTTTTTTTCTGGTTGAGTCATGTTGAGCCAGTCTAGTCGCTTTCGTCGTCGATGTCGTCTTCGCCAGGATCCTGAGTCAACATGTCAGCTGCACTCAAACTCCTGAAATGGGTCAGTCCAAACCACGCAGATGAGCAAACGTGCGAGCCGATATTGGCCAGCGATCGAAGCAAAATCTGAGGCGTGTTTGGATAACGCCACAGAGTAAATCTCTACCAGCTACTCTCGTCGCTACACAGAAACGATTTCGAGTTTCGTCCTCTTCGCGATTAACACGTCTCGTCGAAACTCTTCACACGTGTATTGATGTAAATTGTGACACATCTAGACGAGAATGTGTAATGGAACTATGATGAAAGCGTGATCCAGCAAAAGTGGCATGTTTCTGAGCAATCAGAAATTTTTAGATGCTCGCCATTAATAGATGAGAATTTTTCAGGAGCCCTTGAATGCCTTCGGGCAAAAACGTTGAGACTTCTTTAGTTCAAGTCGAGCCAATACATGTAAATTCAAGGTTAATCATACTGGTGCCGAAAGTCATGTGACATCATGAATGTTTTTCCTTTGACCAGTGACATTTATGACGCTTTTGAAAATTGGCGATGGTCTTGGACATTGTGGACCACGCTGTACTATACTGAGAAAAGCTTTGCAATTTGTGATAGGTCAATTTTGTTAATGAGATGTTAATAAACTACTATCATTACTATTACAACCCTACTGCACGACGTTTTCCTGAGTGAAACTTACATCGTCTGGAGCTGACTGTCGACTTTTAATTCCGATTGGAACTGCTTTTCAGAAGTTTGCCCGTTCTCCGCACGAAGGCTTCGTCCTGAGGCGGTGGTGGGCGCATCGTCAAATTGACCCCGCACATAGGATTTTCGTTTTTGTACTGTATCCGTTGCAATTGACGGCACCCACTCGTCAATGCGATTCCTACCAAGGCCAGCCACGTTCATCAAATGCATTCTTTGCTAGAAGGACAAAATGCAAGTAAAGTAGAACGCGCCCTGCTAGGTCACACATGGTAGTAGAGCGGTAGCGACGATAAGTATATTGCTTTATATTATACCCACGCATCGTTGGCACGAAATTTCGGCATTTCGCCTCAATGGGGTTAGTAATATTTGTGTGACGCATTGCGTAACACTGCGCTAATTCGACACATTAGGTATTGCATGTTATGTTCGTGCGTAACACACTTTACATCTACGGTATGCAGCATAGCTCAGCACCCCATTCATGGTGAAATTATTGTTGTTGCCATACAAATGGTGAAACAATAAAAGGGCAACAAAAAGCAGGAGAACAAAACGAGTGATTTTTTTCGATCCTTGGCATTTACTAGATAACAAACGAAATCGTCCCGAATAACTAAATGATACTAGGAAGTGTCTAAAGACTACACAAAGTAGCTTCAGCCATATTATTATTATTATTTAGAGTAAGTACTTACGACTCGCGCTGCGCCCCGTCCTACATATGGCGGTGGCTGAAATTAGAATTAATAATGCCTTATAATTTACCGCTTTACCTAGGCTTACGTTAAAGGTATATGTGTGCGTGTGTGAAATATGGATACAGGATGACGTCTAGAAGCGTCAAATGAACAGAAGGGCTGGTAAACGATCCCGTAACTTGGAGGAGATACGCCTTGGGTTGTAGCTTCCTCAAGAGTCTGCCGCGGTTATAAAGATAGTACTAGTTATTAGTTTCCCTAGGAAGCAATTGTAAATCCGATAGTCGCACAGCAGCGACTTTCACTACTGTGACACCACTAAGGCTGAAATCACACATTAAAGATATACCGGGTACCGCGCGCTGCTAACTAATGTAGCCTAATATTGCGGAGTTCCGTCAGTTTTTACAATTTGTCGACACCTAGGAGATTACGTGTAGCGAGCATTTTGTGTCGTGTGAAGAAGCTGTTTGGACGTCCGACAGGCGAATATGTTCCAAAGCGCTACTCACAAACACCGATAAAATTGCAGTTGCATTTAATGTCGTCGGATGGGGTACCGCAACACCGTAAAGCCTGTATAAAGGCTTTTTGTCTCGGCAGTCCATGCTAGAGATATTTCGGGTTTTCGATAGGGATGCAAACTCCAGAGGAGGTACTGGTGGGACCACTTGCCGTCAGTTCGAATGTCCACCGGTCGAGAACCTGGAAGGAAGGCTGTATGATTTTACTGCAACCGATGCCCATTACATCTCTCATGACATAATCGCGCACATTTTCCAACAATGTTGTACATGACTCAGCGCAGGTCGTGGCCGTCGACCTACCCAAACACAAAACCGATGACTAAAACGCGACAGGAGAGTACCGTCCCATCATAGGACATCGGCAGCGGTGAAACCGGCCATTCGTATGAACTCGGGATGCAGTGCATCGGGATCGCACTATGTGCCACGCCTCGGAGCGGAACGGTTCCAA
Source organism: Tropilaelaps mercedesae (assembly GCA_002081605.1). Taxonomy (NCBI): domain Eukaryota; kingdom Metazoa; phylum Arthropoda; class Arachnida; order Mesostigmata; family Laelapidae; genus Tropilaelaps; species Tropilaelaps mercedesae. Next base: position 22,261 of record MNPL01001125.1, on the reverse strand, counting down.
ATGAAGACCTTGCAAATTGCGAACTTCACTCTCGGATAGTGATAATCCGCCGCGAAGTACAGCTATAGTTAAACCCGCTCCACTGACCTGTATTTTAAGTCGACTTGAACAAGCAGAGTCCACGCACGTGTCTTCGTCCATTATTTTCGTATCGTCGTACTGGTCGTAACCCCGTTGTGACCTTCCGAGTGACCAGCTTCGACAAATGCCTATGCAGCTATTTTCTATAAGACCGCTCGGATATGACGTGCGTGTCCTTGCGTGGCTTTAGGCCAGCCCTGCACGCAATATTGACTGAGCCTTTCAATTGACTGAGCCGGTGCGTTTCTATCAGGCGACGTATTTTACTCAGGCCGACACGACGGGTCGTTTGTCTAAACTAGAAACCTAAATGCCGGCAGAGGAAAGGGCATAACACCGAAAGACACCTTTTACACTTTCTGCTGGTCCTTAATTGCTCAAATGCCCCTGTCATCTCGGCTCTCCCGAACTTCAATAAATTCGTTGAATGCCATTAGTTAGTGCGAATACAGGACCCACCGGAAGAGGGATTTCTCAATACTATGCTCGTTATGGCTAAACATAACGTCACGGCGTGCCGATGTCAACGGCTGAGTAGATCTTAAGAAACTGTTTTGCGTAACTCCACGCGCGCAACACTGGCACGTAATGGTCGGGCGGCGAGCGTCCCGTCTACAATATCTGCTATCGTAGCACTCGTTCGAATTCGACGAAATGTGGTCTTGTCTGATTGAACGAAGTGCTCTTTCGGAAGGAATCGTGATTTTAGCGGAATGCGGGCCGCTGGTGATGCAATTGCTGCTGTAAATTTCTGGCTATTTTGTTTGTTTTGTAAATTAGATTGCCGAAAACCGACGCACTCATTTTGAGATTGTCCTTTTGGTTGATTCGATCAGAGGAATAGGACTGACCAAGTGCGGCTCCTTGAACTGGAGTACATCTCGCCCGTTTGCTTTGTCCGATTAGGATACGTAAGAAGCACATAAAGCCTTAAAGGCTATTTAGGTTGAACTGAATCGCCTCCACGGCCTTATCCGAAGTCTGGGCTTGAGGGGAAATCGTCGTCTAGGGGAACGTGCATCACGTTTACGTGTATCTACGTATGGTTATTCGCTCATTGTATCGCGTTTTGAATCGCTGTGAAACTGTCGAGTGCTCTGGTGATGTATTTCTAAGCCTCACGTGCAATAATATATGGCTACGTCCTGCGCACGCACGTTGCCACGCGACCCATTGTAATTGCGGCAATGTCGGTATAGAGCAGGATAAAAACGTGGAGAAAGGACCTGAAGTAGAAACTATCAATAGTTATATTTTAGAAAAGTTCTTACAATGAGACTTAAATCGTAAGCTTCCGATCGCTGGATAAACTACCCCGAAGGACCGTAGCTGTCGACATAGGTTTTATATGCCGGTGAAAATCAACGCTACCATAAAGTTACCAAATTGTCGCATCCTGAAGTCAGTTCGGTTGTATAACGCTCAACAAATGGAGCATTTCAATCGGGCCATGCGCAATGACAATGTTAATATGGTCGGCCTTCGACATATGAATGTTGTCTTGTGTCTGGGCAATGACGTTCGCGAGTGCGGCCGCTTAAAAATGTTTGCAATGATTCAAGCTGCTATTTTAAGTCTTTGTATTAGAAAGCTACAGAATCGTTTTTGATGATAAACTCCGTAAACCCTGTAATTGATTGTCCTTGAGAATGCCTAGCAGAAAGTCATCAGCTTGTAGGGTGCTCGGGAGTCGAAGACAAGCGATGTGACAAAATGGCCGGAACAATCTCCCCTGCCATTAACTTCGAGCCGAGACGGCTAGCCGGGACAACATCGTAGTTTTCGAACCACGTATTACGCGCGTTCAAGACAGAAGGCCATGCGGCAGTTGTCGTCGTCGTTCTCAAACGCAATCGGCGTCAGGTTGAAGCCGCTGTAGGTATCCGGGCAAGCGATGGCCAACGTGGGCCTCTCAATCGTGGCCGATCACGGTGACTGACAAGACTTTAAATTGCCTTCGGGGTGACGATTTTCGGGGCGATATCGCACGTCGGGCATCGGGATTCATGATGACCATTGCGTTTTCAGCTAACGCCCCGTAATTTGCGCTGCCCGATATCCGAGCCTCGGAACAGAAACCTTCAGTTACACGTACGACTGCCAATATCGGAAAGCTTGTCCAGTTTGTCGGGGTCAGAGGTGCACTTAGTTCATTCGCCGTTTTCCGTTCTGCCGCTTCGATGAAAAAAGTTGATGTTGACAATCACATCCGTAGACAGACGGCTCTCCGGTATTGATCGGCTAAAGCACAGCTTGCCCTATGTTTCTGGGCGACGAACAAACGTCGTTGAACACTTGATTTCACAACTAAGGTTTTTGCGCGAATGTAGCTGCTAACACTCTGTTAACGTAGAGCAATGCGTCCCTCGAACAGACTGACGTCGTCGGTTGAAGCAGGCGTTGCTGTCGCTGCGCAACCTTTCTAATTGTCTGGAGTCATTAGACGCATGAGGGGTGCATGTTCTGCGCGTTACCGACATTCATGCCTTCAGCGCCAAAATGAGGATAGAAATTACAAAAATTGTGAACGGTACTCACCTTGTGGTGCACCGCATTCGGCAGATGCCGGCTGTCAATGTTGACCCGTCACGAGTGTACGAACACTGTGCGCCAAACAAAAGTGACACGTCATAGTATAGACACGTCATAGTATAGACACGTCATAGTATAGACACGTAATAGTATAGACACGTCATAGTATAGACACGTCATAGTAACGCCACATCACTTTCGGCTTGCACCGCCGCGGCGATACAGTTTACCTGTAGTTGCAGCAGCTGTTGGGCGAACCGAAATGGCAGTAGCTGTCGCTCGCCAAGCGAAGCTACCATATTTCATTTATTCGACCTTATCGCGAGGCGTTCAGCGACGTGGGGGACTTCGTAAGAAAGCAACGTGAAATATAGTTGGCACCTAATTAGCCATGAGCGGATAAAGACATGTGGATTCGTGGGCGTGTTGTGCTTGTGTATTTAATCCAGTTTAGCCTTCCTGGTTCAAATGAGTGGGCTTTCCTGGTGAGTTTTGCAGCATTCGCCTGTAGAGGTGAATAAGTAACCCGCAGTCTATTCGCTGCTTGAATTAGACACTGCTCCTTCTCACTGAAACCAAACAGCTTTAGCGCTGTGTCGACAGCAATTACTGAAACCCCGCCACGACACAACGGAGTCGCTCAAAAAGCGGCCAGAAAAAATATTTTCTTATAAGTTGCTTTAAAGTTGGACATGAACCGGACACAATCACTCAGCATCACCCTCATACACTCCCATACGTCCATACCCTTATGTCTACACGATGCAAGCCAAATACCTTCCTGTGTGTGTCGAGCTCGGTGGCTTGGGGAGACACGTAGGTGGACGGGTTCGATTCCAAGCGGTGCACATTTATATTTATATGGGGTCCGTCTTACGAGGTAATGTAAAAACTGCTACCGCGGACGTTTAATGTTGGTTGATGGTTAGCCCTTAAGAGATATAGATACTTTCTTGTGACTGTATGCCGATATGACAGCCAAGAACGCTTTTGAACAATTGCGATTGCTAATTGGCCACTTCAACCGGCCCACATGTCACCGTACGCCAGTCGTTGTGCAAACTTTGGTGAAGAAAATTTTATTTCGCTGTAAAATCTTCGGCCCGTCGAAAAACGACCCCTGTATGAGCGAGGTACACCAAAATAAGACGCCTATAAGTCAGCTCGTCATTTCAGCGCCATAATTTCTGAAACAGCCGGTCGGACCGATTTTAGTGTCCTCATTGTCTGTCTGCCAGACGTCGTTGTTGACACACTTCTAAACCACAGAAGCGGATCCACCTCGAAGCCGTAGCGCACCTCGAGAGTGACGCGATTCTAAAGCTCGATTGTTTAGATGAACATCAACCTACGTGGGCGTTCCAACTGTACGGAGTGTTGTCAGCCTCTCTGTCAGCACAACAGAATCCCCGGACACGTATCTGCGCGAAGTTCTCCTTCGATTCCGAAGTCGTTTCTCTGCAAGGTGACTAAAACTTTTACCAATGTTGCACAGTCCGGCTGACGCAGACATAGGCACGTTTACCGGCTCCACGCGAATCACCTAATGGGCCTGGCACATCACTGCTTCGACGTTGTTCCGCTTCTCTTTACGCTACGTACGACCGAGTTCAAGAACACTCCGAGTTTTCGCTTACCTGCGTGCCGTGCACACGATTTCGCTATTAAAACGACATCGCTCTGTCACCGTTCATCCGCAGGCAACGCGGGCGGTAGCCGCCAGCCGTTACTAGCGGCTCTTCCGTGCGAATGCGTTCATTCATGTCAACACGGCGGGCAATGTGACTGTGTAGGCCAGTTGGCGCATGGTTCGCCGGTCGGAACGAGGCTTCTCAACATTTATTTGTTGTTGCACGTCGAACTCGACGCTGGGCGGTGTTCCCTTGGTGGTGCCAGATAAGTGGTAAGTCTACTCTGTGGGCCACGTTGTTCGGCCATCTGTTGTGGCGGAAGTTACGACGCGTTCGAGACGCCTCCCGGTCGTAAGTGTGTTCGATTTCTCTAGGGCGCAGGGTTTCTGCGCAGCACCGGCAGCGGTGTTTACCTACGAAGGCGTACGTAGGTCCCCAACTAGTCAACCGCCTGGCTGGATTTCGAACGGTGTGCGCTGTGCTCGTACAACCTCGGCAGCCGGTGGCCGTAGACTGCTCGTCGACGAGGGGGTTCTTCCAGGATTGCCCAATTGCGAGTTCCACATTCAGGCGTTTCGATTGGTGATCGGTGTCTACAGAGATGTTTTGCAGGGCTAGGGCCAGTCTGTATAGGAAACCAGTGATGGCACGCTTCTAGACGGTGGCCGCTGCCGTCACGACGCTGTGGTGCCGAATGACACACGTGTTGGTCAGCAGGCAGTCATCATGTCGAAACGCCAACGAAGAAGGATTCCCTCTGTCGACGTGGCAGTGCTGGAACAACCTCTGAATCTCGGCGGGAGCGATGCCGTGGTCTTAGCCAAGGCGCTTCGAAACGGCACTGCCGAGATTCAGCATGTGCTAATCAACGAGTGCAGCGTCGTCCTCGAGTGTCGCGTATGCCGAGCTTTGTTTCGCTCGCTGGCCAATCTGCTGGCTCATAAGCGACACTACTGTCGCGCGAGTTACGCCGAGCATTCGGCGACATCCAGAAGCAGTCCCGACGTGACACAAACCTCGGAGCTGTCCACGACATTGCCGACGTCCATCGACAGTGCGCGCCCCGGAACGACGCTAGAGAACAGCGTTGCCTGTTTAGCCGACGTCCCGGCCAAGTCCCGCAACCAGAATGGGGATAAAACCGCCAGAAAACGCGCCAGGGAGTCCGCGTCGTCAACGGCCGCCCACTACCGGGCCAGTGGTGCACGAGAACGGCTGATTGCAGCAGTTCCGCCAGCAAATTCGGAGGTCAACGTCGCGGCAAAGGGCGGTCGAGAACGTCTGTCGACGAAGTCCCGTCAGGTGACATCGGCACTCGACGAAGTCGAAGCAGAAGCCCACTCGTCCAACTCGAACGGCGACGCCCACTGGACGGACATATGCGTTCGAACCTGGCATTGTTTCACCTGCCATCTAGCGTTGGACAACGGCTACCGAATGCGACGTCATCTCGTGTACGACCACGGCACCGAAGTGCGCTACCATGTCTGTCCACACTGCGGACTTGAGCGGGAATATATGTTCGATGTGATGCGTCATCTGCATAGTGCGCATGGTCTCGTGGCCCAGCAGCTAGCGGAGCTGCGTAATGACATCCAGGATCGTGTTCGATACAGGCCCAGGCCGAAGGTCTCGTCAGGGGTTGGTCGTGAACATTAGGGCGAGGTAACAGTGAGAACGGAGGACGCTGGGGGACAAATAGCTACCTTGTTGACTGCTCGGTTGTCTCGTCTGGATAGAGCAGCTCGGACTGTCACCGCTTTTTTGAGGCAATGCCTAGGTTGTAGACCAAACGATGTGTCCATCTCAATAACCATCGAAGGTGCTTTTGGATCAAGTTCGTAGGAGAAACTCTTCTGCGCTGCATACAGATAGCGTTCGGTCTGGTCAAATTTTTTTCGTTCACATAGCTTTACGATTATCTATAGTATTAGTCAGACTATCATTATTGACTTTATATTGTTGCTATTAGTAGTAATCGAACTTAAACTCAAAGTAAATGAAGTCGATCATGAAACAACGGTGAGTATGGTCTTATAGAAAAATTGACCTGAAAACTTTTACATTGAAGAGGACTCTAACTGACAACACCGATTAGATTCAAACTTTATTGCGTCGGTATTTCTTTAAAAATGAGTAAATGAATCTCATCTGCCATTGTTTTTTTATGAATATTGAAGGCGGTGTTATAGTTTTCCTAACCCACCACACTCATCCGAATTTAGACAGCAAAAATTGATCACAACAACGGCCTGAGAGTTTGGGTGCATGACCGCAGCGTTTCGCCGCTTCTGCATGCAGTCTCAACGCGTTTGACGCAATGTCATACACACTGCTTCCCTTTTTGCGCTTATTTTCAAAGAACACGATCATCTCTATCAACTGATTGCAAACATTCGTGCGCGGTGACGGCAAAGAATACCTATTTGTTTTTGAACTACGTGTCCATATATTTAGTTTTTCTCAACTTCGACCTGTTGGCTTTCCTTATCTGTCATATTTGCTTTCACGCGCAAAGTGCTAAACATTCAAAAGGCCCCGGCGACGCGAGCTATCAGCGTACGCGAACCCTTATCGTCTATACATGGTCGAGTTATTTCGTTTGTCCCCGAATCTTAGCGAGCAGAAGTGCCGCTTCACAGTCAGCAAACGGTGTATTGCCGGCTTGACATCCCAATCCGGCTTCTATGCTCACAATCGTGAATGAATTATTCATTAATTCGTCATTAGTTATTGATGGTGATACTCACTTTTCGTTTCTCATATTCCATTCTGTATGTACTCGTGTTTCTAGATGAGCAACCGCCGAAAGCGTCCTCCTTCAGGCCATGCCGGTGAGAGCGGCGGCGACATAGGCGGCGCCAGCAAAACCGCTAAGCTTAGCCGTAAGGATGACCAGACGGCAACGGGGGATGCTGGTCCGAGCCGCGTGGATCATTCTCAGCCGAATACCAGCAGCAGTGGCAATCAGGATAACATCAATGCTGACATTCTCAGCAAGATCGATCTGCCGATGACCGTTGACCTAGAGCGATTCGTGTCCGCTAGAAAGGTTCGTGTGACAATTGCTTGCCATCATTTGTGACACGACTCTTCATGATTCGGAAGAAGACCAATAACAATAATAAATGTTACTATAATTTATAGAGGGAGTCTTCTGCTGCTTTTCGTGCGCGTTATGTGAAGGTTATTTCTTCTAGTAGCCGTCTGGCTTAGCTGATGCCTGTATACTACGATCTGGTTTCAGGATGAATTGGCTAATTTGACGGAAGTGGTCAAGACGCGAATGCGGAAGTTAGTCAGTCAACAGCTCCCGCGACATCTCCGCCGGCGAACCGTCAGTCACAATAAAAAGCGTCTACCAAAAAGATTGCAGGTAACCACAGAATCTTGCGTCGTTCACTGGCGTTCGTAATGTCGCTATAGATTCGTGCACGGACTGCCCTATTGTTAGTTAGATCGATGGGAGAATCGCGTGCAGACGCCTGACCATTGAAGACATTTAACGGAGTGCTCGAGGAGTTTTGTTTTGTATCTGCATTCACGAACTCACACGTAAACAGCTTGATATGGCCACTGTTTTCCTTCATGTTGTAGAGTGTAAAAAAAAATATATGAATACTGTACATCATTGCTCCAGCCTTCTGCTGGCAGCGGCGTTCGATTTGAATTAGCACCTCTCGAATGTTTGTGATGTATTAAAAATAGTGCTATATTAACGCAGCAAATAATATCAGATGTTACATATTTTCCAGGCCTGCTTTGTTGATTAAGCTTAAGGCTTAAGTTGTTTTTCTTTAGCGTCGATCAATGCGTGGACATTGGGGCTTCGTTCCTTTCTGGTTACCGCGCATGAGTCTAACCGATTGGCGTCCGTTTTTTTGTCCGCTCTCCGCTAAAGGACCGTTACAATGCTGAAGCTGCCAAGGTGACTAAACGCCCGTCCAGACTGCATCGACGGCGACCGCGTAATTTACAAGACGAATACACAAGGCGGGCCAGGAAACACCGATGGCTTGAGACCCACCTGTGGCACGCTAAACGCTTCCGGATGGTGGAGAAGTTTGGCTACAAGATCCCAGAAAGAAGTTTCGATAAAAGCCTAAGAGCATGCTACAGGTCAGTTTCCCTGTGTCAACTAGATATATGGCACTATTTTTGTAGTTTATCAAGGACTTTGCAAAATAAAGCATGCACAGAATACGACAACACAGGTGTATGGGTGTTTTTCTGCAATTCCTCAGGCCTCGTTTCGCGTGATGTTATGTAGCGGTCTTTGGAGGAAACAAGGGCGTAGATTTAGGAAAATTTGCAAAATATTATTCAGTCATGACTTGACAGATCTTTATTTCATTTGGCATATAGAGCAGTTTAATCGCCATGTGGAGAGTCAACAACAATTCCGCAGACGTAATTCTGCTGTCGTTCACATAGATATAGCCTTATAGACAGGTTTCCAGCTGTCTTTCTACGCCTGGTCGAGATAACGTTCCTTGAGATAACGTTCCTTGAGCGTGTGATGTTGTCTTATCGCGGCATTTGTTTCGTCTCTTTCATATATCTGTTGCAGGGGTGCTGCAAAGTACTGCTTACTCAACGATATCTCGTATGAGTGTTGCATCGAGCTGCGTGGCGAACAAATATCGATATGTGCGGCTTTGGGGCGCATCAGCTCGCCGAGAACGGGTCTTTCGGTTGCAGCGAAAAAGTTCACTGGCGGCCGTTACCAAGGCTCTATATGGCTATATCAAATTGGTGCGATAAGCAACTTTGCCTTTTAAAAATAGTTTCTTTGGCCCATGACATTGAGGTGTTCCGTGCGATACCGTGTCGCTGCAAGTGCTGTGCAGCAAAGACGAACGTGTAGCTAAGCGTAGTTAGCCCTGTCTCATAAAGTGATGGTAACACACCGAGTGACCTTCTCATCCACGTTTCATTTCAGATTCCTATCCGCACAACTGTTTAGGAGAGGTGACCTTCATCTGGCGACCGCCAGAATCAAACGTGTCTGAGCGGACTTTGTGGCTGTGGTGTCATCCGGCATTGCGTGACAACCTGATCGGTATATTCAAGCAGCTGTTCGATCTGGCTGAGACGAGCGACAGCGGATCCGATATGTCCCCCGTGTTCAAAGGTGACGAACGAACAGGCTGATGAATTGCTATTACGAGATGTTTCGACCCAGATTCTCCACGTATATCCGTGCAACTCCCGAGTGGGATGCAGAAACATGCGTGACGTCAGCTGTTTTCGATTTGCGCACTAGCAGGAATTTAAATGCGTTCGCCTACATTTTAGTGTTTACCGTTCGCATTTGCCCCGTTCGGGCTAGGATACAGTTTTCATTATCGAGTGTCCTTCGAGATCGATGTGCTGGCTATAACCTTTCCGCTCGTCCTGTGCTGGCCTTCTTCCAGGACCCGCCGTAACGCTGACCGACCGTCGAAACGAGTTGAACAGGTTTAGGCTCACTGGGCCCCTCTCCGTTCGAGTTCTGTGTGAAACTTTAACACAAGATGAGAGCGGGCTTCAGCTGCCGTCACCACTTCGATTGCAGCCGGACTACTTTAACAAATTCTGGAAGACTCTTTCTCACAAGGCCCTCTCAGCGTTCGCCCATCTCAGGGTAAGCTTGGCGTTGCATAGTAACGCCATAACGCCATTGACTGGATTAGCTGCACCTGTAGAACTCTGGCCCGAACGACATATCAGCACTCGCAAGTCGAACGCGTTGTTAGAATACGGCAACAAAGGATAGGAACATGCTTGTCAAAATACGATCACTCGTTACCATTAGCGCGAAATCGTCGAATTGTAGAAAAGTTGTTATTCACACGTCTGCCCTAGGAAACTGCCAATAGAACGTATGCGTCGAGAGAAGAAAACGCGAGAAAGGGAAAAAACGAAAGATCGTTAAAACGGATTAGTGCTACGGAAACGCCCGGTTGCGCCTGATCCTCTGCTTGCCAGGTGGCTTCGACTAGGTTACAAAAGAAATCTTTCTCGGTTTCCTTTTACAGGATGGACAGATAGCGGGAAACGTCGTTCTGGATCCGCGTCTGCACATGCCGAACAAACGAATAGTGTCCACGGTGATGGGAGCGTCTGCAGGAGGCGAGGAGTCGACATCGGAACGTGCGGACGACGACCTAGGCGATGTGGACGACGTTCCATATGAGAGCGATTTGTGGGACACTTTGTCGAGGAGCTTCGTCAAGAGCGCGATGCTGACGCAGGACCAGATCAACAAGATGCGACACGACAAGCTCGTGCCAGGTGAGTGTTGTTTTTCCGTTGCTAGTCGCATACTGTGTCATCGAAGAAGCGAACATAGGGGATGGATCTGCTATTTTCCGCATAACGAAACGCAATATTGTTGCCAGGTGAGTGAAACACCGACTGGTGGGAAATATGAGCCTGATAGAGCACACGATATAGCGCCTTGTGTTCGTGTTACAGGCACTCCGGTCGAACTGGGCGCCAAGGAGAGCCGTATCCCAATTCTGATCGTGTTCCGGGGCGGGGCCCAGACGCATCTCGGCTATTCGAGGGGATGCGACGTACTCCTGCCGGCCGGCTGGGGGAGACAGTTCTTCATCGCGCTGAATTATCGGAGCGCCCGCGCCGCAGGACTCCGCGACCTTACGGCGGTGACGCGCTACTCCGGCCGGTTCGTCTTCCCCGACGACGTGCCCGACAGCCCGATAGCCGCGCCTCATCTCGCGGCCGAAACGGACGCCCTCCTCACCAAGCACATGAAGTACCCGCCGAACAAACGGCCCCCGTTCGCCAAACTGGGGATGTCGCTCCCCTACTCACTGCCATTCGCCCAACTCGTCGACAGCTTCAGCGAGCAGCCGGTTGCGACCGACTCCGCCGGCCTCTTCGTCCTCCGAGATCGCGCCCTGCTCAAGCAGCTGGCCGAGACGTACGCGAAGCCGGAGCGATTCGTCCAAACGGTGAAGTCAATTCCGTCACGGGATGTCGAGCTTGCTCTCGTCCCCGTGAAAGTCACGTGTCCGAAGGGCGTTCCGGGCCGATTCGCGAGGCTTTACGCGCTGCCAGCGCCATACTGTCTCATGCGGGAGCCCGCCCACACGACGGCCGTGCCGGAGCGTACGATCACGCGCGAGGACCTGAGCCAAGGTCTGTTCGACGCCACAATCGACAACCTCTACCAAATACTGGGCTTTCTCGTTTGCGGGGATCGCAACTACACCGAGAAGTGCGCGACGGGCTTGGGTTACGTGTCGCTGAATGCCCTCATGAGGGCGCTACTCGTCAACTATGGCGGCGTTGTCGCGTTCCGAAATCAGCACTGCTTCAACTATCGGACCGTACAGATGAGCATTGTCTACTGAGGGGTGACAAACTTCGCGCGCAATTTCGCCAGTAAAGGAGTTACATTTGCTAATTACGTGTCCTTCGAGAAGTGATAGCCGAATAGCCTGACATGTTGTGGGTACGTGTGTGTATTTCTAAAATGTGTATTGCAGTCTTGCGTATCGAGTGAGTGCAATTGTGACGCATATTATATATATATATATATGTATGTACATATACATTCGATACGTCAATAGTATGTTATATGTACATAAATGTGTCGATGTATGTTTTGTCTGACTGACTTGTGCCCTGTTCAACATACACGCGACGAAATGTTACTCGTACGTTCTGGGGGGACCTATGCGATTTGTGCAGTGCTTAAACGAAAATAAATAATAATTTTCTATCAATCTCAAAATGCAGCTGTTTTTTTGAATGGATTTTGTTATCATTGTGTCATACATACGTTTTGCTACGTTTCTATCTAGAACAGTAATTTTGCTGCTTGCCATACTATTGGCCCATAAATCGACAAATCAGTGTGGTTTAAAGGACTTCCCAACTGGTAGAAAGTTCATTTGTAACAACTAGTGCCGCATTAGCTTACAGCACGTAGAAGTCTGAAGTCTTCGAAACTGTTTCGACACGCAAGGGGCGAAGTTGAGCAAAAATTAAAAAGCTAGGCGTTCACACCTGTTCGTTGAGTGGCCGCCTTCACGCAAACCTGTTACGGACCACTCGACACACGAGGCTAAACAAAGATCTATGAAAATATTATCCTGATAACATATATACCTGTAGCATAACATGGACTAATGTTACTGAAGTGAGCATCTGGTGATCGTGTTAAGTCACCATTACCAGGCTGTCTAGCATTGTGTTTTCCTTACGCAGTGGTACGTGAAGATAAACGAACGCCTACTTAATCACGTACTGGCCACTTGGGCTCGACGCACAGCATCCGAATCGAAGCGAAGTTCTCTCGTCAAATGGAGTGGTTTTACAAAACGTTCACCTTTTACGTATATACGGATTACGCTAAGTGAACACACGAAGACTACAGGGCAATCATGTATTTACACAGTACAGTGAAGATGATACGGTTTCTAGCCTATGTATAGATTAGTCTGCCAAAAAAAAAAATAGTCGCAATGCGTTCCGTGAGGTAGCTAGATAGGACGTGTCTCAATACCGCGGAAATTGAAATCGACACTTGTTTTTGCCCTTATAGAGGCCGGGCTCCAGAGAACGTCTGCCTCAGTCCGTGTTAAGGTACAGCGGAGAAATTGCCTCTATGTTAAAGGTGTATGGCTCCTGTTGCCAGCTGATTATTCGCCAGGCCTAGGTCATCCTCAATGAAGACTTCTACAGAAGTTGTCTGTTGTTTACTGCTGAATAAACCGCTATATATTGCATAGTCAAATTTGACAACAACAACAACAACAATGACAACAAGACCGCTGTGAACGAGCGTTGTATAGAGGCTTCCGGTACGCGTTTTCTGCATCGGGTCGGTAAACGCCAACACTAGTGAACTCATGCACGCTTGCTTCACTTGCGTTGCTTTCTGATTTTTTTCTGACACGGATTTACTTTGATGGAGGCAACAGCTACTCGTCACGGCGATCTTCGCCAGTCTATGGCATCTAGTTAGGCTCTCCTAGACTCTGCGCGGTCGAAGGGGTTTTTTCGCAGGGGAGGCCGCCGGTCGTTTTTCAGCGGGCTCATCTTCCTCGTCTTCGTAGTCGTCCTTTGGCTCCTCCTTGGCGGGTGGCGGAGTCTGCTTCTTTCTCAGGGTGCCGGAGCTGGAAGAGAGCAGGCACATACGAAACGCCGGACATGACAAAACGTCCATCAGGTTAGTGATCTATGTCGAATTTTGCGAAGATAACAGTTTCACAACGTTGATCGTAAGGGCGTTAGAGTTTGGGCGGTATTGCGTATGATCTTTGGCTCTCAAAAGGACATCGTACCATTAGACATGGAAGGCGCGCAAGTGTATTAATTTGCATTTATGTCATTTCTGAGTCACAGTAATAGTAACAGTTTTGATCAGTTCATTATTAAACATCCCTATACGATAAATTGCTGGGCGCCCGTAATGCTCGTATGTACTTTGTAGCTCGCAAAGAATTAAGAAAGTATTCGAACCCATCGCTGGTATGGTCAAATAATGGACGTTTTTGTGCAACAAAAGCACGAGTAAGGCTCACGGATGGAAACCCTTACAAACATCAATAGCCCTCCGAGCTAACCGCATGGTTCTCGAAAAAACTGTTGGGATTATGTGTGTAGATGTGTAGATGTTGCTCTGGTCAGCCATACTAGGGTCGTGTCATAGACTGCACCGTAAGTAGGCTGGGTATGGCATTATCGTGTTGATTATAGGTTTCTCGTATGCTGATGACCGGCACCCTGACTGGAACCGTGGTCGTAGCGCTGTAACAGAAGCAGCTCCGGGAATTTGCTCGCGTTCCAGTGTCTGAGACGTTCTAACCTGTGTGAGCCACTCAAGACTGGGTGTGCTGGCAACAAAACCGGGCAAACGGGTAAACAAGCCGAAGAATCAAGCGATACGAACATAAAACCGGTCATATGTCCATACTGAGTGGTGACACTTACAAACACACTGAGAGACTTAGAGAAATCGGTCTCATGCTGTCGTGTCCGGCGGGGCTTACTCATTAAGGTTGAAGGAATATGTCCACGAAGCCCAAGTGTCGCTCAAAGTTAAAATTAGACTGTCGTATTTTTCTGTTCTGCAGTACCATTCCACTGCTACTTTTTGCCAGAAGGAGGGCCATCTCCGCGAGAAGTGATGAGTACTCACCTGAACCTGTGAGGTTTAGCCGTTGTTGGCTTTGGCCGAGGTAGAGGTGGCTGAGTGGGTTTCGGTTCCGAACGGTGCTCATGACCCAAATCTTCAATATCTGCAATCAACCGAGAATCAATAAACGTGAAACTAAGGCAACTGGTTAGAACGTCTATTCAACAAACGCAGAACAGCGATCAAGCGTGCTTCTAACACTCATTCTTCATTCAGATTCACCATGATTCAGATTGACCATGAAGCTGAGGCGGCAGAATTCGTCGTATAGTACGTGTGAAAAGAAAAACGGATGATAGGCTACGTTCTTACCGTGAACTGTCTCTGTGAACTGTCTCGTAGAGCAACGGTTGACAAGATACTCATTGAAGAAAACAACTCGAATTAACCAGAGCCGAGAAGCTAATTTGATTTAACAGGGCCATGTGAACGCCCATGAGGGGTCAGTCTATTAAAACGACGAGGACCAATTTGAATATAGCAGAAATAGGAAATGCTCTTGTTTATAGTCAAACGTAAATGTCCAACGCGCTGGCGTTAATGACGCGATAAATCTCCATAGACCCGGCATCTTCTCGTATAGACGTTCACCTACACTAAGACTGAACTTCTGAAAATGTACAGGCCGTCACCGGTTTTGGTGATTATCATTTTATTCGGATGTATTAAATACGTAAACATCTTGAAATTAACGCGTTCTTCAAAGATCCACCTATCCACCGTTCCCATAACCATAGTCCAATATGCAGTTACTTGCTACAATCGTCGATTTCACTATTCTACGATACCGTCGCCGGCCAGAATTCAGTAAACTGTTCCTTTTCAATGTAAAACGAATGCTCTAAGTGAGAAGCATCGACGTAGTGTTTATGTTCGACTACAGGTACTCTTGTTAGGCGACCAACTGGTAGATAGAAGATAGTGGCTGGGCGTAATCAACAGACAAAGAACAAGGACAAGCGCTGTCTGGTCTACGGGGCGTTCCACCGATCGGTCTAGCGTTTTTCACCCTTTCGTGGTTTTCGTTCCTTTGCTAGCCGTGTGCTAGGACATCTACCAGTCGTAGATCATCATGCAAATCAGCGCTGGCTGAATGGTTTATTTTCTATTCAATCGAACTGTGCATGTGTATACAGGCGTGTCTGTGTATATATATATATATATATATATATATAAATTTGTGTGTGTGGTACACAGTCGATTATAACTAGATGGAAGATCGACAATTCAAGGTGATGGAATACGACCTGCGTTCATAATCTGTGTGGACAGGGAGGCAGTGGTTTTAAATGTCACAGAGACAAAAACACAGCAGCGAGAAATGGACGTAGACTTCGCTTTGTCGTTCACTCTGGGGTTCATACACGGCACTTTTTTGCTGCGGCACAATTTTGTTGCTGGATAAGATATGAGACCTTAGAATCGGTGATCTACAAACATAAGAGCTGTATTTGCGAATCAATTTCTTAATTTTTGGGCGAATTTTCCTAATTTTCTGAAGCCACCCTTTCCAATGAATAGAGTGGCACGAAGTGCTGCACAAGAGTAGGGTAACGGGGGGCCACGAAAAGCGCAATAACCAGTTACTGACAGCCGAAGTATTTTCCGACATGACTGTGATGATAAGCGGTCGTTACCGTATTCCGCGTGCATGTTCCGATGCGCTGCAAATCAAGTACGCCGCCCAAACGAAGGGGAACAACATACTGATTAAGCCCACTATCTAATTGATATCAGCTTAAATTCTGCCAAGAGACTATATTTTACCAGTGTCCACTCACAGAGTTCAGGGCTCACTTCTTTTTTCGTATACTCGCGTATTCACTAGAAATAAGCTACTTTCTATTCAGCGTTTACTACTTACTTGCTGGGTGCTTTATGAAGCTCGGCAGGGTCGGCTTGGCCTTCACTGCCGGATGCGGCGAGGGACGAGTCCTGAGTCGCAGCCGGTTCTTGAAGAACGAGTGCGTCCCCTTCGAATCGTCGTCTTCCGCGTCGTCCGGCGCCGCTGTCGAGCTGCTGGGGGCGGCGCTGTTCTTCCCGGCGACCGTCTTGGAGTCGTCGCCAGCTTTGTCGGTCTCGTCGCTACCCTGGTCGTACTCTTCATAGTCATCGTACGTCGGGGCTTCAGTTACGGCTTTCTTCGCTCCGGCCCTCGATCTCTGGGCGTTGGTCGGCTCGGCCTGGAGGGCTACGACGGCCAGGAGAAGACACCAACACGCGGTCAGTGTAGAGGCGCGCTGCGAAACGCGACAATCGAAAGCGTGACCGTTAGGCACGTCCATTGATGCCGAGCTAGTTAGGCAATTGATGAACAACGAATCGAAGCACTTGCAGGAACAGAAAATAAACTGCTCTAGCGAAATGCTACCAGTCAGCAACTGTAGGTGATGCTTCGGTTCGTATGGAGCTGGTGGAACTCGGTTTGGAGGTTTTGTACTGCCAAGCCGACAGGACTACCTAAACGCCTCTTGTGCTGGATTGGAAGAGCGCTGGAGAGCGATGGATGGATGGGTGCATGTTTGCTGTCTTTGAAATTGCGAAACCAACATTGTTTAAACACGGGTAAATGCGATGACTTCTCTTGTGGGTGTGGTACGGCAACGGCGCACTGGAGCTGTTTTTGTGCATCCAGGTATCGATCATAGAAGCTAGGCTTGGCTTTTTGTATCTAAGCCAAGTCATGAGGAAATGACTGAAAAGGTGTAGTTCCTTCGGTTACGTCAGTTGCGAGTAACGTTTTGCGGCTGCCGATGGAGGAACGACACAAGCGAAGTTGAAGTTGGAGCGATTAAAATGTCTCTCTCTCTCTGTCTTCCTCTTTTCAGGCCTGCCTAACCCGTCCATTGCCGTATTAAATTTTCCGACTTCAGTAATGTTTCGTCCCTGTACCATAAACAGAAATCACTTAAATGGCGTATGAAAGCGTGTGATTTAGGCATCTCCGACTCGTTACTTCATCATAGCAAGCTTTCTCTGTGAGACCTGCTCTTCACGAGCCAAAAGGTAGAACATTGTGAGGTGTACAGTTTCAGTCGAGTGAAGCACATTTTCTGCGCGGCTGCAACGCTTTGGCATCCGACGTACCGTCATGCCTAGTCAGAATAAACAAATGCCAAGGTGGCAACGAATGCTTTCTAGCGTATTCCCTCTCTTCTAAAAAGCGTGCCTTTGCGATTACCTTTTGCAGTGGATTATGTTAATTGACAATTACAGAGTATTTTAAATGCACTACGCAGCCAACAATAATGGTTGCGTCCACCAACATCCCTTCCCGCTCTTCCTCCATCTTGAAATGTCGATTCTTGTCGATGTACAGCCGCATTGCCTTCTGCTCCATCTGACGCAGCGTTGGACACACCTCGTTCGCTAGCGTTGCCAGGGCCCGCCAGCCACCGCTTGTGCTAAACTAGACGTTAGCTATTAATTATGATGACGCTACTGCCGCCGCTGACTGTCGTGGTGGTGGCAATTTTTATTCGTTAACGCTATCGACATTCGTACAAACTAGTCGTCGAATGCCAGCGCTGCGAAGGCGCTTGTCCGACGCTTCGGCGGAGGGTAATCCGGTCCTGGACGAGTCGTGTAGGGGAGCCGTGGCACTAGACAATACAGCGTTGCCCGAGAGAAGAACCTTGACTGCTGACGCTCGCCAGTGCCAACATCGCTTATGCTGCTACCCCGGCTGACGCGGCGAGTACCACCGTACCAGCTGGACGAACGTCCAGACGCGTTATGTCGGCTGGGGGACATGCTGAGGGGAAGGCAACGGTATTCACGGGGGTGAGGGACCAAAGCGTCATATAGCGTTGCACCCAGTGTGTATCCAGTCATAGGCGCCATGACACGCTGGGTCGACCGTAGACACCGACTGGTTATCCGTTATTAGCGATACAGGCAGCTCTAATAATATTAGTATTAATCGTAATATCCGCTGGACCTCAAGTCCGGCTTCGGCCCAGACAGGCGGTTTGATTCTGAGCCGCACGGCGCGTTCTAATGCGACACCGAGCAGGTTATAGTGATGAGTACGGCGTGGCCGAACGACGAGAGAAATGTCATTTCGTGTTCGGCGTATCGGCGTGCGTCTAGCTCATAATTGTTTCGTGAATTGGTGAGTAGGCGAAAAAAGCAGGACACGTGGACCACATGGGCTGGCGTGGCCTTTGGCTGTAGCTCGGGCCGTACGCCACTATGGAAAGTCGCGTATATGATATCATGGCGCACTGCGACGACATTACGGGCACACGAAATTCGCGGGCGACTGTCTGTCGAATGCTGACAGCGCTAGCGGCGAACTAATCAATGACAATCAAACGCGAGACGTCGCGCTATTCATTCTACGCTGCAATCAGGGGACGATCGGAGACGTTTCTGATGCCGTGAGACGGTATCTTCTGATTCGGCTGGCATGGGAGATCCCAGAGCGCACGAGCTTATCAAGTGGAATCACATCGAACCTGACGCCTATGGCTGAAATCGTCAATAGTTTTATTGAGGCTTTGTGGATCTTTGGGGAAGTTCACCCGCATGCGGTAATTATGCGTGTTTATCTGTTGCCGTAAGAACGTGAGTCGTTCGCGTCGGGGACTACGAATTCACCACAACTGCGGTCCGTCCACAATAAATGCATAAATAATTCCATTGTAAGATGCCCCCGTGAGATGGGTGTCCTGGCAATAATTTTGCCATGCAGAGCTCTTCTTAGCACGTCGTTAATTGGCATAGTCAGTCTACAGGTCTTGACGCAAAGGTGACGCCGGGGTTAATCTTCTGGCAGATCTGTCAGCGATTATCCGGCGGGAGCTGTAGAAATAAATGTATACTAGATACTTTTCGAGAATGTTATGTTTGTTATGTGCGTGGCGGCTGCCTTTGCCGAAGCTATTTTCCTGAAAGGATGCAACCCTATAGGATACACAGGAACATAGTCTCCTTAAAGTGCTTTAAGTCCGCACGGTTCCTATCACGTACCTGCAGGAGTTTTTGTCTAGCAAACAGCACCAAAATGGTCGCTAGGTTTCTAAAACAACTGTGTGGTTCTATGTACGAAGCGATCAACTCTGCGTAAAGCCGACGCCAGGCTGAAGCATTTTCGCTGAGCGTCGATTCTGTATAGACGGTATGGAAAAAAGCAATATAGAAGCATCAAATGCAAGGCAAATAGGAGCTTTGCAAATGCGAGAGTTTCTGGTGGAAAATATCGTTTTCATAATATTCCATCAAGAATTACGGCAGCCCCGTGCCCATCCAGCTTCAACTTGATCCATCCAACTTGAATACAACTTGTTTCCGGCTCTATTAGATACGCTATTGAACGTGAAGCAATCGCGTGAACTGTTTTAGCCCCGGATCGTGTGTTCAGATGGCGTGCGCGTATTGACGAGCCACCGGGTGGCCCTTTAATGTCGCCATTGTTTCTCTGGCGACTCTTCACAAATGTGTTTTTCTTTCAAAATGAGATTAATGGTCAGGTGCAGTTGGTCGCCACTGTTTTACTGGCAGGTCACAATAACGAGTGGATGTGTCCTGAGTGTTGCCTATGAGATCGAAGGACATTGAGGTCCGCGGAACGTTTGCGAGAAGCTCTTCTTGCTAGACTCAGAGCGCTGCTTTGTCCTTTGTCAGTTTTCCTAGATGAGCTTGGGAAAGTCGCGCGATGACTCGTCGCCGTTTCGGCAGAGTGACACCGATCAATGTGCTCGTTTCCTACATAGGCGCATACAAGATGGCAAATGTATTCCCAGATACGCTCGACGGAGGCCTGATGTTGGTGTTTAGGTAAGCTATGTCAACGTTGTGTACGTCAATATCTGTGACAGGTACTTATCTGTACGGGTTTTAGCTACTTTTCAACGTAGCGAATGCAGTACTTCACAGGGCGCACTGCTCTATTATTCTTCTGATAAAAATATTTTTTTACATTATGAACACTTGTTTTCGTAGCCACTCGGTTGCTATTGGCAAAGATAGCCTGTCCTAGGACCCGTGGCCAGGATACGCGAACATACGGAGAGCCGTTGTGGAATATTCTGTTGCGACGATGTAAAGGGATGCGACCTTGTACACCTCATACGTGAGGAATCGCAAAAGGACTTCGCAGGGACGGTTATGTGGTAAGCTGGAGATGGGGCAACAACGAAAGTTTGCAATAAAAGACCTCATCTGCGGACTTTTCAACGAGAGGCGCGTCATAGAACCTCTGCAAGTTAGTCATCCATGCAGTGAATGAAAAAATTCTTCCCTGTTGTTCTTAAGACTTAGAAAAGTGTGGGACAGAACATCTGGAAGAGGGAGAAACGGAGATATGCGTACGGGTGGAGTACCTTTTAGGGTCGACACTGAGCAATCAATCAAAACCACTGAAGTGCTGAAGTTACAGACACATGGAATCGTCCTAACCTCCTATACTATGCCTTTATTCATGTAACGAAAAGTTTCAGCTTATTAGTCAAAGGGTGCGTCCAAATAGTACGTTCAAGCATTCGTCAAAAAATACCTAAGTTGGTTAGTTTTAGCCCTTACATATATCTGACCGACTCGTCCCAAAGGAATCGAAAAATTGCGCGCCTCAAGAAAATTTTAAGTTAGGCAACGACGAATCTAACCTATTCTTTCTCGTTGCAATAAGTTTTTTCACAAGTTTCTCCTTACAAGGACAAAATGACTGATTCGCATGCCACGGGGCTGCAAGTAAAGGTTGTCGGTCCGCATTGGCTGTTCTCGAACACCATAACGAATCTAATAGACGCTTACATTCGCTCTCGACCTTGTATTACTACGCATACGGTAAACTTACCATGTCTGTATGCGTTCAGCAACCTCGCAATAGGCGCGTTCTTCAACAGGCCTTGAACGGCGACAACACTTCGTGGCCTCGAACAGGCCCGGTTTGAGCACCACCGCACCAACGCAGTCACGGTTTACTGCCGTGCCGTGGACGCGATTTTGCACACTGGCTCTGTATGGTCACCGAAGAAGAAGAACTAAGTTCACCACCGGGTCCCTCCGCTGTGACGGGATGCGGAGCAGTAAGATCCGACTGAGCGACTTCGGCGCGGCCCGTTCGATTGTCGAACAGGAACCTGCGGAAGAGCGTCGGCAATCAGACGAGACGCCGTTCGGCAGCTCAACGACGCTCGGAGTGAAAAAGCGGCTCAGACCTGATGAACAACTTGTGACGAACGCAGGGTCGCAATCGCTGGTCCTCCGGCCGATGGTGCCAGCCCGTCAGCGTGGCGTCGACTGCGACACCGATGGCTCTGGGCCCTCCGGCGGGGAACGCACGGTCGCCAGTTGTTAATGTTTTATCGGTCGCGCACGTTGGGAGAGGGCGTCGACGAACAGGCTAACGCTACGGGACTACCCTCGCGCATGAAACGAAGGTGTTTACCCCACACCTCCATGAGGGGTGAGAAGAACGGCCGTTGAGCATGGACAGGTACCCTAACGGTGGTTAACCCATTACCCATACGGACAACGTCAGATGTATCCTCCGCCCTCCTTTTTCCGTTAGCGCCGACAATGCTTGTGGAAAATCTAGAAAATCGATGTTTTGACCGAATGAGCTGCGTAAAATGTAGGAAGGGATATCGTTGCATCGAGCGATTATCCGCTTCAGCGGCATTTGTGGTTACTGTACACATTGACCTAAGACGACAGCTGGCGTAGCTCAACCCAACCAAGGAGACAGGAATCCAGTTTTGAGGTAAAACGTTCCGATGAGAAACAGCAACACATGAATATATTTTCCAAGTTAGACGTATTCCCTGTAAAACAACTGTGATGGTGATGAAAATAAAAACAAACTGATTCTAGTATTAGCTGTCATATATATATATATATATATATATATATATCTATA